>NDXB01003501.1:60217-96371 GCA_002631895.1 Agapornis roseicollis | reverse complement strand
TTTGATTTTTTTTTTTTTTTTTTAAAGGCCTTAATCTTTGAAAGCACAGCTGAGATACAGTAAGACCTCTGGATAGAGAGAAGTGGCATAAAACTACTACAGAGTAAGAAGTGCATGAAGAAATTGACCTGTGAGTAAAGAATCAATATGGAACAGGGATGTAGCCAGAGACAGAGTGAAAGTGAATAGAGGCAATTTGTCAAATTGACTTTCTCCCATACACACTTCTCCCTTTATGGATAAACACAATCATCCAACATAAGTACCAGGGAAACTTAATCAGAAACAGTGTAGGAATTAATACAGTTTTGTCCACTAGAACATGAAATAAAGATTTAAGGAAAACCTAAGGCACAAACTTATGTAGCATGAAAGAAGAAAAGACATTATTTGATTAGATTAAAAGGTAACAAGGAATCAGAGTGTAGGAATAGTCACAAATTATCCACATGGAAACTTTGGGAGTGGTTTAAAGAAATGGAAAAGCAGATGGATCCTAGGAAGTGGTAGCGAAGATTGAAACTTGATGGAGAGAACTTGAGGGTCATATGCCTTATCAGAAGGGAACTTCATGCCAAAGAGAAGAGGACAACAAAGAAATTGCAGAGAAATGAAAGGAAACTTGTCTGAGAAAGGGTGTGAGACCATGTACATGGGGGGTTGGAACTAGATGATCTTAAGATTCTTCGCAACCCTAACTATTCTATGATTCTATGTAAGTCCATAGAAAATCCAGAACACGTTTCAGTGCTCTTTGTTTCCAAGTTTACTAGTTACATTACTATGCAATCACACTTTAGCAGACAGGTGTCCACAAAAAAAAATACTTTCCAAACAGAACAGATTTCAAGGAGTAGTTGGGATAGGACCTGTATTGAGGCTATATGTAAAATTGGTTGATGTGTTTTCTCTGACAAATGCAGGCATGTAAGTCTTAGACACTGTAACCTAGTAGGTTACAATGCACAAAGAAACCAATGCCAGCTGAAACACCTTCTCTCCAGCTGCATTTTTTCTACCCCTTTCATCAGTGATAAGTTTGTGTGTTCATATAACAAAACCCAAAGGAAAACAGCTTGTGCAGAAATGGGCCATTTCAGTGGATAGTTTATTAGTCTCATTTGCTAGTTAACTATCTTGTATTTCCTCTTACAATCTTCACATCTTTTTTAATTGAGTAGATTTTTGTTAGCTGTGGAACAGATAACATTTCCTATTACTTATTTTTATTTCAAAAAGAAGTGTAGTTGTGGGTTTAGTTTTGTTTTTTTAATCATCACTTTCCAATATGTGAATAAAAGTAGGGATAGCACTTTTTATTATATACTATATGTCCCACATTTCTCATTGGAATCTTTATGGTGACTCTTCAGGTTGATTAAATACAAAATTAAACTGTTAATTGGGAAGTATTAAGAGGAATTCATAAACCCACTATTCTTTCAGGGACTTCCTGTATCCTTCAGTATACCATTAGAATATGGCCATTACTGTACCATTGGTCAGATGACATTTCCCAAGACAGCACTGCTATTTCTAAATCTACATCAGTCTTTGGGTATTTCTGGTTAGTTTTTTATTTCCCTTAAGAATAAAGATTTCATTCATACAAGTTTTAGACTATTGGCAACAGTAACAGGAGACTAGAGTAAAACCGTTAATGCAAGGATGTGCTATAGCATCATCAGAGGAACTTTGGCTTCAGAATGGATGCTGAAGTTGAGGGTGTGAAGTCTAAATGTGCTGCAAATACAAATCCCTTAATTGCTAAGGGACTAGAAAACAATTTTCTATTGACTGAGACATCACGCATTATTAACCCAAGCACCAGACAAGGAGGGAAATGATACAAGAGCCTTTGCTTGGTACAAAAATGTAAAGGGGACCAAGGTTACATAAAATGTGTAGAAATCACAAAGCAAATATTTGTGCTGCAAAAACTATTCTGTAATTCCACTGAAATAACCACTAACAGAATTAACACCATGTTGATATCCTAGTATTTCAGGAGAGGAAGACAGAGACAAGAAGACAGAAAGAGAAGGAGAGAAAACAAGGAGGAAGGGAGGACAGAAAGGAGGGTGAGGGGAAGAGAGGGGAAAAAGAAGAAAGGAAAAGAAAGAAAGGACTTTGATCCAGAATAACCCAGTGTTAAATTATTTTCCAAACTGATAAAATCTTTTGCTGTAATTTTTTTAAGTGAATTTGTTTGGAAATCTTTAGCTGTGTGCAAGGAGAATCTGCCAGCAAGATATACTCAGTTTAAATGCATATATTGATTACATATTGGCTAACACACACAGATGATAGTATTTAATGAGCTATTAGGCTGCGTGTGCTCACCACCCTGAAGGCTTTGGCTGGACAGCAAGCACCCTGTGAAAAGAGTAGTTCAAGTTCACCTCCATAGCTTCCTATACTGGATTCTCAGCTATCTTTCCCAGCCTTCATCAGTACTGAAACACCAGCTGAGACCAAGGGTTTGACAACTCATTAGACTCCACAATTTACTTCTTTTTAGGATTTTAAACTTTTTCATATAGATGTTTCCTATCAGTTTTCCAGAGCTGCTAGTAATACTTGTCTCAACACTTCTTTTTCTGTCTATAATTTTACATTTAATATCTTTCTACAGACTTTATCACAAGATGCTGTCTCATGGCTTAAACACTTTCTCAGCAACCAAGGCCAAGCAATGGGATAACGTCAGTTACCCCTTGGATACAAGTGGCTAGGGAGAAGCTTATGGTGTGTTTTGAGGGAAGAACGGTGCAAAACTCAGAAGAGTTTCAAACAGACATTTAACGATTAACATTACTAAATCTGCATCAATTTACACCATCTGAGTATCCAGTTCACTAAAGGGGAGTAGAGAACCTAATTCAAAATGTGTGACCTTCCATGTTCAATAATTTGCCATCAATGCAATATTATTTCTGCAAGAAATTAGTTTAGATAATAAGAATACTTTCATCTACATATCTGCGAAACAGTTTTTGCAGAAAATTAAAAGAAACCCAAACAAGAAAAAAACACCAACAACCAAATCAAAACAAACAAAAAATCCACAAACTCCCCCCAAATACAAACAACCAAACCAAACTGAAGGTTATTTTATAATAAAAATTAATAAATGAAGAATTTATCAATCTTCATAATGCAGAACTTTATAGTCAGTTTGCTTTCCAGTGGCCATGAAACTAAGCAACAGTAAGGCATCTCTGTATAATTCCCTCCTGTATGTCAGTTTGGTCTTCTCTGTCTGGTAGAGTAGAATGCTTTAGTTGTCTGCTGTGGTTTAGTGACACAAACAAGACAGATAAACTACTGAGGTGGGTAGAAAATGTAGCTTTTTTATATTCTGAATTTTTTTTTTTTTTTATTTTTCCGTCTCCAGAAATCAAAATAAAAGACTTTTAATTTGAGGAATGATTTTATAGTATACAAATATTTCAATGTAACTTTCTGTGGATGCAATGTAAATGCAGTGATTTTAGGGATTGGAGCATAACTGATTCTTAAATCATAATGCACTCTGAAACTCAACGAAATCCTAAGATCTAATAGAGTCTCTATCTTGTTGCAAATTTCGCCTATGGTAGATAATGATGTAATATAGAACACACAGTAATTTTCTTCTCCAGATGGGAAGTCCTATGAAAAATAGTTTTATTTGTATTCATTAGTAGTACATCTGCTTCCAGACACATTCATTTCAAAGACTTTAATGTTCACATCATTAATTTCAATCCATGGTGGAATGCCTGAATGAAAATAAAAAGACTCTTTTCAAAATTTTAACTATAAAAATTGTTATTTATACAATCATATGTCAAAGTTTGGTGGCTTTAATATTTGGTCTTCAACTTTTCAACAAAGCAGCTGGAATTAAGACATTTGTCTTCTAGAAGAAACTCCAACATAAATAGGTGTATGACACTGGCTTTTTAATTGGAGATTCTCAGACATTAGACAGAAAAATGAGGGAAAACCCCATTTTTCTTCTTTAAAAAGATGAATTAATAATGCTTCATTCATCCTAGAAAAATGCTAGTATCCCATGTAAGTAAAAATATTGTTCTTCCTGGTTATTTTTACAATCGTAAAAATACTGATGTGAAATTTCCCTTAAGTTTCACCCATACTTTGGGAATACATGATTTTATGACATTTCCTTGAGAATTTTACCCTGTCAAATCTGGGACGTGACAGTCTTTTATCAGAACATTTCAAAATTGCTGGAATAAGAAAATACAGAGAGAAAGTTTCTAGTCTCTGATCCTGCGTGGACAAGTGTTGCAGCAGTGCTGAATCCAGGTGTTAGGTGTTTAAAAGACATATTCTAGAGTTATTCATATGACAGTTGTCATGTAAGATCTAACTGGGGAAAAAAATAATGGGAAGTTTACAATCCTAACATTTCTTGTTTGTTTTTTGAGTCAGTCACTGAAATTATTGCCTTGCACTTGTGGAAATAAGAATAAAGGAAAATAAATTGTTGTATTCAAGGCAGTTATACTGCTGGATTTTCTGAAAAGCTACGCAAAGCACTAGGTAGTTTTGGACCTCTACAGATCAATGAATTAATACAAAGCACTGTACACAGCATGGAAGGATTTAGAGTCAGGTTTTGATGCGCAGTCATAATCTGGGAAAATTTCTGTTACAGTGCTGAACAACAGGCCATATGCATTATTATTATATTCCACATTACTATCAATACAGGAAGAATAAATTCATATGTTGTGATAGGACCCTGAGCTTTAAAACAGATCTTTCTAGACCTTCTCTTTATTCAAGATTCTGTCAAGAAGACAGAAATGGGTTTAAATGCACCCACTTAAAAAAACAGATTTTATTTGAGTATAAAACCAGAAATACTTGATAGTAAGTGAATGACAATTTGCCTTTTGCTCACTACGTCATTGAAGCAAATTCTTGCTTTTGGACTTTTTCTGTAATTGATCAAGATTACCAAGTCTTGGAAAAGTGCTGTCTGTGCCGTTTGTGGTCTGAGCACCTGTTGTTTCACCTTCAGGCAGACTCTAGTCTCCCTGGCATTAAGTACAGGCTCCAGCCTATATCCTGTGCATTTCTCTTCATCTTTGTCTGTAATGTCTTGTAGACTTTTCAAATTTCTTCTGGTGCTCACAATGTGAATTGTAATCTACCTCCACTCTTCTAGAGTTTCAATTGGTCTGGTTAGTTCGTCGAGAAAAGTAACAGGCAACTATCCAGAATAAATTATGCAAATATCCTTGCTAAAGAAACAGAAAATGAAAAAAATTTTTCGATGCTCATAATTTTTTCCCATCTGTGCTTATGTGTAGGTTGCAAACATTTGTTCTCCATGTGCCCTGCCACATTATCTTTCAGAAATTGCACTGAATGGCAAGTGCAGTGAGCTTTTGTGTAATACCCTGTGAAAGCAACTTTTGTTATTAAGGCACAAGTATACTTCCACTTTGAAGAGTTCAATAGACTTTTTTTGTTTCCAAATATCAAATTAAATATTTGTTTTCATTTTTTTCTTTTTTCTTCACAAATTTCTAAAAGTTGATCTTAAGGCTTTTACTCTCAACATTTAAGAGAGACTTATGATCACTGGTTTTAACCTCATTGTCAATAAATGTCCCTTGGGTAGACAAAACCTTTTCTCCTGGTCTGAGAAAGCCTGTCTTCGGTAACCTTAAGACTAGTGAGGCTTTTAAAAGGCTGAAACCATAGTTTTCTCTGTGGAAACAATAAATGATTTGCTTGAATGGCTAATGCTCTAACAGATATGTTCTAGTGAATTTTCTGTAGGCAAAGAAAAGCTCATATATACAGCAGAAGGCAAAACATTTAATCACTGGTTAGGGCAAACACACTCCTGTTGTGGCTGCACTTCAGGGCAGTGCCTGTATTTGATAGAGGTAAAAGGTGGAGAGTTAAATAACATCTAAAATGGTGTTTTGAACTGCCACACCAGATTCACTCAATTATGTCAGTGCACATCGCCATGACATTTGCACCAGTTCACATTGATCACGTTTAGCTTTACACTGGATTTGATTACTTTGACTGTCTAGGTTCCTACAGGCCAAAGGACATGTGTTATAAAAACGCAATTTAATGAGTTTAATTCAGAAATCAAAAGGGAAATTATGCCAGGTTAGAAAAATATAGATCTATCAATGAAAATTAATCTTTATGGACTAGAAAGTGCTACATTTAACTAATTGTACTCTTAAAATGAAATGTTAGTGTTGGTGCCTAAGTATTTGCATTATTGATGTACTTATTTCAGGTGCAACAGAAAGGTTCCAGTTTAATACTGTCTAACTGAATTAGTGTTTGAAATGGGAAACACGCTGAAGGCTCAGTTCTGATATTGGCAACACAAATTTTTCCCATAATATTTCAGCATTTACCTTTAGTTTGCAGTACAGAATTTGAAATCATTGCATGTGTCAGCAATAACCTGGATGTATTCAGAACTTTGAGTGATATGCATGAAACTGTTTTATACCGGTACATGAAGATGCATGGAAGACAATTTTCATGACCATTTGAAAATCCCTATCTTCTCTACCTCAAAGCTGGAACTCAATTGCAATGTCTTAAACAGACCTAATGATAGAGCTGTTGGCATCAGCTTGCCTAAGTATGAAAGGCTGTACTTGAAAAAAAAAAAGACACATACCTCTTAGTATCTTTGCCGCTTAAGAAAAGAAACCAAAAAGATCTTGTTGAAAATATTAGAATCATAGAATAGAATTATAGAATAGTTAGGGTTGGAAAGGACCTTAAGATCATTTAGTCCCTGCCAGAAGCAGGGACACCTCACAATAAACCATGTCACCCAAGGCTTCATCCAACCTGGCCTTGAACACTGCCAGGGATGCAGCACTCACAACCTCCCTGGGCAACCCATTCCAGCATCTCACCACCCTAACAGGAAAGAATTTCTTCCTTATATCCAATCTAAGCCTCTCCATTATTACATTAAAAGCAGCAGTACTTACAGGTATACATGAAAACATTGTGCTAAATCATTTTCTATTTAATCCCAGAGTGGTAAGTTGGTATCATCAGTTAAAATTGCTCTGTACAGAATGGCTGAGAATAACACAACATGTCTGTATATGAACTAAACACTTCTCTGAATTATTTATGGCTGTTCAAGTCTGATGCAAAGAGGAGTCATATATATACTATAGAGATAAGAATCAGAAAAAGTATTTGTTAAATATTCCTTTCTCTTACTCTAGAAGCTGAAATCTTATGTTGACTCTCTTCATCTGTCTTTTTTATTTTTCCTTTTGAGATATTTCTGCCATAAGAGTTCTGCAGAACAATCTGAGAGAGGGCTCTATGTTCAGTGTCTCATAAGATCACAACAGTTTCAAACAGATATTTCACAATATTAAATATGTTAGGAGATCATCTCTTAAGTATTTGAACATTGGACCAAGTGATCAGTCCAGCCAGCATGGGTTTCTGAAAGGCATGTCCTGATCTTATTCTACAACAAAGTGATTCACTCAGTGGATGGGGGGTAGGTTGTGGATGTTGTCTACCTAGATTTCAGTCAAGCCTTTGACATGGTTTCCCATAACATTCTCCTGGAGAAACTGGCTGCCTGTGGCCTGAATGGATGCACTCTTCCCCAGGTGAAAAACTGTCTGGATGACAGAGCTGAAAGGAGTCACTGGTGTTCTCCAGGGCTCAGCATAAGGGCCAGTTCAGTTTAATACCTTTATCAATGATCTGGACAAAGGTATTGACTGCACACTCAATAGGATTGTGGATGACACCAAGTTGGGCAGGAGTGTTGATTCTGTTTGAGGGTAGCAAAGCTCTACAGAGGGATCTGGACAGGCTGGATTGATGGGCAAAGGACAGTTGTATGAGGCTCAACAAGGCCAAGTGCCAGTCCCTGCACTTGAATCACAACAATCACACACACTGCTATAGGCTTGGGGAAGAGCAACTGAAAAGCTGCTCCATGGAAAAGGACCTGGGGGTGTTTGTTGACAGCAGCTGAACATGAACAGCTTGTGGCCAATTAGCCAAGAAGGTCAACAGCATCCTGCCTTGTATCAGAAAGAGTGTGGCCAGCAGGAATAAGGCAGTGATTGTCCCCTTGTACATTGCACTGTTGAGGCTGTTCCTCATATACTGTGTTCAGTCCTGGGCCTGTCATTGCAAGAAAGACTGAGTTGGTGGAGCATGTCTATAGAAGGGCACCAAAGGTGGCAAAAGGTTTGGAGCACAAGTGTTACGATTAATGGCTGAGAGAACTAGGGTTGTTTAGCCTAGAGAAAAGGAGGCTCAGGGAAGACCTTATCACTCTCTACTACAACCTGAAAAGTAGTGAGGTGGATGTCAATCTCTTCTCCCAAGTAAGAAGTGATAGGACAAGAAGAAACGGCCTCAAGTTACACCAATGGTGGTTTAGATTAGACATTAGGAGAATTTTTTTTCTTAAAAGGTTTCCTAATGTTAGAACAGGATGTCCAGAGAAGTGGTTAAGTCACCATCCTTGAATGTATTTACAAGACATGTAGATGTGGTGCTTAGAGACATGGTTTAGTGGTGGACTTGATAGTGCCAGTTTTATGGTTGGATTCTATGATGTTAAAGGTCTTTTCCAATCTAAACTATTCTATTCTATGAGATAAACATGGCTGTTAACAAACACCCATGAAAAACTACTCATCTTTGCAAGATAACGGGTAAATAATCATGTGGAAATGTGAGTGAGCACTGCTTTAGGGTGGCATGTTTTCAGCTCAAATGATAAAACAGACATTATTTCTGCAATCCTGCTGGCTTCAGTGAGGGTTTTGCTCACCTCAATTGATTTTCATCCATTTTCAACCAAAGAAACACACTTCTAGCTTATACAGTGCTCCAAGTATATATCCCAACTTTGCACTGAGACAAGCATTCATAAGAGCAAACCCACAGTTACCTCTCTTGGTCAATCTGCAGCACAGCTCAGACAGCAATAGTTGTGATGACCAAATATATTTTCCTGTGAACATCATGAAAAAGAAATGAGAGTCCTATTCCAAGAATGTCAACTGAAAAGAATTTTTGAAATTACATGTTTTCCTCTTGTAGGATTTTTCCATGGCAAAACTTCTAAATCTGTTGATCCAAGCCTGAGATACCACAGATTCTTATTTAATTATATCCATTTTTAGTCATATTTTTCCTATAAAGAATTAGTAATTGCACTAGTTCTTGTATGGATGTGCAACAGCCTCCGTTTTATTTGTATTTTAAAAATTTTGTCTTCTAAACAATATCCATATCAAATATCTTCAATTTTAAGATAAAAACGTGAAAAGTGATGCGCTTTTAAGTAACTGTGACTAACTCACTAGAGGAGCATCCTTCACCATTTCAAAGAAGGTGCTATAGTTTTTTACGTAAAGGCAAGAAAGTGAACAGCATAGGAAATGATCAAAGCAAGGATTTCATTGCATTTTAGGCTACATCAGCTATGGCTTTTCATCACTTTGTAGGAGAAGTGTTAGTATGCTTGATTTTTTTCATCAGTAATTCAATGACTCAAGACTTTTTTTAATTTCAAAGAGGTTGTATGATTGTGAATGCTTTCTCCAGTATTTCTCCGCTATTTCCTCCTATCTCTACCTTCTGTCTTTTTTTTAGTCACCTCCATGTAGATTTCAGGATTTAAGTGACTTATTATCCATTTCTATATTGGCATGCCAGATAAAATTCATAGAAGTTCATGAGCTTTTTGTGTGGTCATAGGTGTCCAGTAATTTTTTTTCTTCTCAGCTCACAATCTATTTGTTTTATAGAATAAGGTGAGAACAGTTGGCAACATGGGGCTTTATTTGATTTTCTTTGAGAATTGTGTCTTCCTACGAAAATTACAGTTCTTACTTAGTGTTTCATTGTCATTTATACAATTTTTTTCTTTATCTTCTGGAAAAAAGATATTAATCTCTGTATGCCTTGCCAGCCTCACTATAGATCCTGGAGAGAAAAAGATTGTTTTGAAAAAGATTATAAGACCTGAAAAAGTATTTAGAGGTATTTAATGTTATCTTACTGATATTATCTGGGAAGTAGAAGAGACACAGTGCTGTGAGCAACAAAAATTTATCAAGTTTATATTTATCTCCCATGTTACTGTTATTTGCAATGTTGGTGGTAGTGATGGATGTTAATTTTGGGCATTTCAGTTTTTAGGAATAGTTGATCCAAAAATAAATTTTCTCAAGCCAAATCTAAAACTCCAAGGAGCTTCTGTTGGGCAACAGTTTTACCC
Organism: Agapornis roseicollis; assembly: GCA_002631895.1. NCBI lineage: Eukaryota > Metazoa > Chordata > Aves > Psittaciformes > Psittacidae > Agapornis > Agapornis roseicollis. The sequence continues at coordinate 86,077 of NDXB01003501.1, read as the reverse complement.
TTAGGCTTATTTACTTTTTCACCCTTCCCCACTGTTAATGAAATGTTTCTTTTGTTTTCTTCACCAGACTGCTTTCCATTTATCAGGCTCTTGTACTGGGCAGTCCAACACTGGACACAGTGCTCCAGATATGTCTCACCAGGGTTGAGCAGAGGGCAAGGATCACCTCCTTAGACCTGCTGACAATGCTGCCTAATGCAGCTCAGGAGGCTGTTGACCTTCTTTGTTACAAAAGTACAATCCTGGCTTCTGGTCAGGTTGTTGTCACCAGGGCTTCCAGGTCCTTACCTGCCAACTCATTTTCCACCTGGTAAACCCCAGCCTGTTCTGCTGCTTGAAGGTTGTACTAGATGACCTTTAAAGTTCCTTCCCAACCCTAACCATTCTATTCTATGATTCTAATGTATGATGTGTTCTGTTGTAATGGCTTCAAGTAAAGAATAAGTACATACTATTTGCCATATGTTTGCCAAATGCAATGCAAATCCCCCATGAAATCAGGTCCATTTTTTTAGGTTGCCACAAGACAGATATGGACCAGTTAGAGATAATATAGGGTTTAGCAAAAATATTAAGAGGTTTAGAAGACATGGTAAGATTGACAGAAGACAGTGAAATAAAATATAATTGCAATCTTCAAATCCATAAAAACATCGGCAAACATGAAAGGAATGAGTTATTATTTTCTATTCTTTCTGGTGTGAGTACAAAATGAAGTCATATATTAAATTAATACTGAACTTAAGGGAAAGCTTTCTAATGGTTATAATGGGGGACAACTGGAGCAAAGATTGTAGTCTTTAGAAATGAAGGCTTCAGAACAGGCTAGGAAAAAATTTTACTCTAGATATCTGAGGCTGAGATACTCTCCTGAGGACTCATTTGTCTTTAATTCCTGTGATTATGACCATTTCAATTCCATTTGTTGCTTACGGGTTATCACCTCTTAATTTTTGAGAATCTAAGTGCCAAGGGTAGTCTTAGAAACTATAAAATGGCTGGAAAGATAAAGCAGAAACCAGCTGAGCCATTTTCAGTGTCATAATCAGCAGTTATGACAGACTTTGCTTAATAATTCAAGCATCGACATTGTTCAGCCTAGTAGCTGAACATTTGGTATAAACAGATAGAAATTTATGTCCATCTCCAAATCAGAACAGGACAAAAAAGACTGGAAAAAAAAAAAAAGCATAGTTCACAAATTTACCTGAGCTGCTGGTTTTTTTACTGCTAAGAATAAATCTGCCTCAGATAATCACCTTTTAACATTCTGAATGAAACAGGCTGTGCAGAGAGCTCAGATTTTAGTACGTAGTAAAAAAAAGCAGAAATCAGGTATGTGTGTTGAAATGGTAGTGTAGTGACAGAATGTAGATAGTAGTAGTTAGGAACTCCAATTAAAGCATGTAAGGTCAGAAAAGATGTTCTCTTCACACTAAAAGAGATGTGAAGAATATTCAAATAATCTTAGATTTTAGAAAAAATCATTACAAAAATGAATTTCCATAACAAACATAAAAAGAAAGAAAAATGAGCATAATGGAAGGACTGCTAGGACTGCAAGCTATGTACCAATAACAAACAAATAGAAAATAAGATAAACAAGTGATCTGTCTGTTCTTCATGCTACAGTTTTATTCCTGGAGTGCTTTCTCAGAGAAATCATATTTTTATACATGACAGTTCAGGGAATACATTTCTACTGGGGACAAGTTTGCTTTTGATATCTTCCTTTTTCAGAAAAATAAAAGAAAACAAAAAGGCCAAAAGTTGATTTTAAATAAATATACAAAACCACTTGCATGATACAAAGTAAGACAGACAAACAAAACATTTTTTTTAATATCAGTCCAGTTGTAACTACCTTTCCCCTTTGTAACTAGGGATATGTTTCTCTCTGCTCTTCTTGTTCTATCTCTGACACCTGTCTGTTTTTCACATCAAGTCCACATGGCAACATTTGTCTGCAGATTGTTGAACCTGCTTATCTTTCCCATTTGTATGACATTTCTTTGTGCCTCTAGCTCCTTGACTTTGTTTATCTTACTCTGGCCTTCATACCTTCCCATCTCACAATTCAGTGCCTGAAGGTCTCTGTCTGTGTTCGAAGCACACAGTAATTTAAAAATTTAAGCACATAAGCAAGTTATTGTAAAGGAACAAGTTACTGCTCGGCTGATGAGTTGCCATGATTCTCCTTTTTCATGCTCTTACCTTTTGCAAATATCAGGTAATTCAATCAGCTTTGCCCAGAGTGGAAAACTGTTAATCTATGGTCAGTGACTTTACCTCACCTGAGGGTTAAGAATGGATGGATGGTGGGTTGCCAAGCTTTCACTGATGGCTGTCTGCTTTCTGTTAACACTTAACAGGAGTGTGTTGTTTGAGTTCCATTCCAAAGAATGTCACTGGGATGAAAATGGATGAATATTTTCCCCCATTGTGCTGGCAAGGAAAAAAGAAGAGGAAAATGAGCTCAGCAATGGTGACCAGATTCCTAATTCTGAGTTTAGACATCTATGACAGCCCAAAATGACATCCAAAATATTGCTCATGTATGGGATTAACCTTTTGTGCTAAGTAAACATTTACTTCTTCCAAGTCTTTCATTTAAGTTTATAATCTTTATAGCCTTTATAGCCCATGCCAGGGAGGTGGAACTAGATGATCTTAAGGTCCTTTCCAACCCTAGCTATTCTATGATTCTGTGATTCTATGTTTTAAATTGCTCAAGTAAGTACTCTTTAAGCTATGCAAGACTACATTTTTAAAACACATATTAAGATTATAGGTTTAGCTCAAGTTGTTGGTCTTAATAAGGAGATATCTGGAAGTCAGTGTGATGGTATATTTCCTTTACACTTTAATTCTATGAGTTCATTCAGTGCTTGCAATTTGCTGGCTTCTGATACCTCACATATATATTTCTTCCCCCCGGCCCCATTACCTTTACTTTGAAATTTTACTCAAGGGATGGCATGATAAATTTGGAAAGTTATTTCAGTGAGTATTCTTAGGTTATTAACTCCATGACCTACTCATGATTAGTTAACCTTTTTGTTTAACACTTTTCATTAAATGATGCAGTAATGACTTTAACACCTTTGATTTAAATAAGTGGCCTGTATTCGGTGGATGTGATTTTGCACTTGTCACAAGGCATAAAACATTACATTCAAATAATAAAGGGGATAAACACTTTTCTTAGAGCAGAATCACCTACAGAGACAGATTCTATTCATAAAAGGCCATATTCTTCCAAGAAATCTGTGAAAATTTTCCAGAGGTTTGGTGCCAGTCCTTCAGCTGAAAAATGTGTTAAAATCTTCTGAATTCACAGGTTGTATTTTATTTAGCTCAGATATATGGCTCCTAGGTATACATCTTGTGTTTGACTTACATCATGTTTATCTAAGTCTATAAAAAACCACCTCTTCCTGGCCATCAGCCTTTTTTGTTTATTACTGCGCTATTCATTAACACCAGCAGTTGACAACATAAGTAGCGCTTGAGAAAATCCTTTAACATGTTTTTGTGAAGATTTTTGCCGAGAGCAACCTGCCTTCTTTTCATCTTACTCTTGCCCATAGCTGAAGCTATCTTTCCTGCCTTGCTCTTACTTCAGAATTGCTATTTTCTTGCATTCTGGGTACCAGGCTGATGTAGTGCCAAAAGCTCAGGAGAGAGAGGCCTCTTGCTTTTGTTGATAGCGATTTGTTGAAGATTATAATGTATCCTGAAAGGAAAAAGAAAGTGCAAGAGAGAGACAGGATGTGCATCCCTGATGAGTCAAACATGATTCACTTACCTTATTCAGTAGGAATTCATTGAGTGTTTCTTTAGACACATTAAACAAAACAGGTAAACTGTTTTGGAAGATGTTGGAATCCAGTTCTGTATTTCTGCTACTCTTTTCTCCTCTTCCCTCCTCTTGATACACACATATCAAGTCAGGCTTTCTCTTTCTTCCTTTTGATCCTATGAATTTTTAACACTTTCTACCAAATATTATGTTTGAAGTGAGAGAAATGCATTCTTTCTTTAATTCTGTATCTGTTATTACACACACATATAGCTTTGAGTTGCAGTTGGCTACTTGGCAGATGGGAAGGGAGGTGAGTTAAAGTCCTCATTGAGGGGAGATGAAGGACTCTCACACTCACAGTGAGGGCAATACTGTTAAATTAAGAACATCGGATTGTTTTTCTTCCCTAGCCACAACAGTGCTTCCAAACAGCAGTATGATCTTCATTTCCTTTTCTGAAAGAAAGGTTCAGATATTTAATTAGACAGTGTTTCAGAGCTGCAAATTTCAAGCAAAGATGTCAGGTGACCTTCCACAGCCTTAAGTTTGATTTTAATCTTCAGAGAAAGCTGGAATCTAGTATACATCAGTATTTTTTTTTTTGTTACTTTGACGATCTATGCCTTCCACTCAGTGCACTGGCTATTATGAAACTTTATTCTCTCTCTTAACATCCCCCTGGCATCAGTACAGAAAACATATGGAGCCTAATAACTGAACTCAGAATTCCACCCCAGGAATTCAGGCTTTAAATATACTGCAGTATACAAATTCTTCACTGTATCTATCTCTTAAGTTAATTGCTCAAGATACCATGGTAAATTTATAGCAGACTAGGCAATTAAACTCTGATTCTGAATTCCAGGCTTGAAAACTGCCGTGTTTCTGTCCCTTGCAAATAGTCCACCAGCTGAAGGAATGAAAGATGCAAAATATAGTAGAAGCACAGATAAGGTAAGTGGAAATTATAGTCAGAAATAGGATTTCAGGAAAGCTTTTAAAGTGAGATTTGTAGGGAGCAAGGCAAACAAGCAACTTAATCTGACTGCTATTCTCCCTCTCACTGTATCTTGAATGTAGGAGATACTTCTTTCCCTCTGCCTGATTGCTGGCCAGTTCGGCAGCCATTCACAGCCACTTCTGTGTTACTGCTTAACTATCTGCAATGCAGTCTTCATGGCCAACTCTACTGCTTCCACAGGACTGGTAGCAGAAACCATGCAGGAGGGGTGGTGCAATACAAACACAAGATTGTAGTGTATATAATAGTAAGGGAGATCATTAGTTTTACTGAGGGAATCTAGTGAAGGAAAGAAAATATCAGCTGTATAGAGAAAAGAAATGAGAAGCTAAAACTCAGTTTCCTTTTATACAACTCTTACTCCTATTAGGTAAAAGGGAAACGGTACTCTGGGAGATCAGAAGGACAAAAGAGAAGATACGATTTCTCTCTTAAAAAAATGAGGGAATAATTACTACTAATGTAACTTTCTACAGTAAATATACACACTAATAAATGATTGCCAGATTGTATAGATATCGGATATACAGCAAGATATTGTCTACAGCTTTCTTCCAATAATTCAAAGAACTTGACATATTTTTATTTACAATTCTTTAAGCCTTAGACTGACACCAGTTAATATGCTGACAAAACATGATGATAATATAGTTCTGATATGACTTTTTCTTAGGAGGGTTTTGCTGAGTATGGAAGTATTCAAAATATATCTGACAGAGTCATTTGTGGTCTGAAAAGTTTTCATAGATTCATAGAAAAATAAAAGGGTTTGGGTTGAAAGGGACCTTTAAAGATCAAGCAGTCCAATACCCTTTACTACAAACAGGGACATTTCTCAGTAGATCAGGTTGCCAAATATAAATCCACACTCTTCCAGTGTAAAATCAGTTTGTCAATAAAAATAGCATCATTCTTTTCTTTTGCTTTCTTCTAGAATTGTATCAGATAATAAGTTTTACTCCAGTTATTATGTATTCTATCAGGTTTATATTTTAAGAAGTTAAAATCAATATCTTCTGGGACTAAGTCAAAATAATAGTTATAGAAATTGATTCTATCAACATAGTGAATTTTAAAACTGAATTGTTAAGAAAGAAGCTGTTTGTTTGTCATGGTTTAACCCCAGCTGGCCACCAAGTATGCAGCTGCTCAACTCATTCATCCCAACTCCCTGGTGGGATGGGTGGAGAACTGGAAGAAGGTAAAAGCTGTGGTTTAAGATAAGAACAGTTTAAGAATTTAAATAAAGTGTAATACAATATTAATAACAATAATAAGAAGAATTAAAAAGAGAGTGGAATAAAACCCAAGAAATACAAGTGATGCGCAATACAATTGTTCACCACCTGCTGACCGATGCCCAGTCCATCCCCAAGCAGCAATCAGCCACTCTTGACCAACTCCCCCTATTTTAGATACTGAGTATGATGTTTTATGGTATGGCTAGTTCTGGTCTGCTTTTGTGGCTGTGCTCCTTCATGGCTTCTTGTGCCCCAACTCACTGGAATAGCATGAGAGACTGAAAAGTCCTTGATCAGGATAAGCACTACTTAGCAACACCTATAACATCAGTATGTTATCAACATTATTCTCATAAGAAAACTAAACCACCGAACCAGCAGTAGGAAAAAAAATCTATCCCAGCTGAAACCAGGACTCTGTTCTTCATAAAACTCTTGATAGGCATTATTTTTGCATAATTTTTCACTAAGGAAACATATTCAAGATCTTGTCTGGAATGCATGTGATGTTAAAAAGAATAGAGATGCCCACTTACACTTTATAAATTTTTCACCGATTTCTGCAATCTGAAATTTTCGCAAACTGCTTAAAGAAAGCTACATTGCCCCACTTCCTGCAGGTGAAGCTGGAACTGGTGGCTGGACCATATCAAGTCACAGGGCATTTTGGGGTCACAGCCTCCAGCCTGCCTCCACTGCTTCAGGATGGATGCATTGCAGAGGTGCCAGGAGCTGGTGTGGGGAGAGCAGAGATGGGTCAGCAGGGTGCTGGGGTGTGGGGTGTGTGCCAGGGTAGGGGGACATCTCCCTTATGAAGAGAGGCTGAGGGAGCTGGGTCTCTTTAGCTTGAAGAGGAGACTGAGGGGTGACCTCATCAATGTTTACAAATATGTAAAGGGTGAATGTCAGGATGATGGAGCTAGGTTCTTTTCAGTGATGTCCAGTGATAGGACAAGGGGCAATGGGTGTAAACTGGAGCATAGGAGGTTCCATGTGAACATAAGGAAAAACTTCTTTACTGTGAGAGTGACAGAGCACTGGAACAGGTTGCCCAGGGGGGTTGTCGAGTCTCCTACATTGGAGATATTCAAGGCCTGCCTGGAAAAGTTCCTGTGTGATGTATTCTAGGTTACCCTGCTCTCGCAGGGGGGTTGGACTAGATGATCTTTCAAGGTCCCTTCCAACCCTTAGGATTCTGTGATAAAGCAGGCCCAAAAAACCAAAGAATGTTTGAGGTTAGAAGAGACCTCCAGGTGTGGCCCTACCAGATCTTAGTAGAGGGGAAGGTTAGCATTCCTCAGCCTAATAGTTTGCCTAATGCAGCCCAGGATGCCATTAGCCTTTTCTGTGTCAAAGACACGTTGCTGGCTCATGTTTAACTTGGTGTCCACCAACTCCTTTTCTGTCAAGCTGCTTTCCAGCTGGATGACCCCAGTACATGTTGGTTCCTAGGGCTGTTCCTGCCCAGATGCAGGACTTTGCATTTCCCCTTGTTGAACTTCATGAGGTTCCTGACAGTCCATTTCTGCAGCCTTTTGAGGTCCTTTTGGGTGGCAGCATGGCCGCCTGGCATATCAGTAACTCCTCCCACTTTTGTGTCATATGAAAGCATGTTTGTGCCTCGAGATGTGCTGCATTTCTAGCTCCTTTAATCATATATTAGTATTTCTGGTAACACAGTTATTTAGGTCTTCTGATTAAAAGATACTGTATCTCTTGTCTGCATCATGAATAAAAGCTTATAATTTTATAGGACCTGCAACTTTTTATTTGTTCTTTATGTAGCTGTTTTCCATTTTCCTGATCCCTTTTAACCAGAGATTTTTCATGGATGTACTTCCTTTACTTTTAGAATGCCTATGTTCTTAAATTCTTTTTTTTAAAAAAAAAAAAATATTTAAATGAAGAAATTAATTTCCATTGCAAATATGGGAGAGGGAGAATTTATTTAACTGCTACTTTTCCTTCCTCTCTTGACCCAGATTCTTTAATAAAAGTCCTTTAGGTGACTGAAGAATTGGGAATTGTAGGCAATTAGAAAAAAACATAATAAATCATTCTTAAACATTTCCTAATAATTCATAGTTTTCATTAATTTCTTCCCACTGAGTTTTATTCATGACTGTTCTCAGCTTAGGAGATAAATCCTTTTAATATGTTATAGCCCTGATCCTCAAAGGCTTTTGGATTCTTAGCCCTGACTGAAATAATGGGATTTATTTGCTTTGGAAGTACAGCTGAAAAAACCCTTGTGTCTCCATCTTGCTGCTTGGGATATTCTGCTTGGATGTTGGAAGCCAAATTAATCCACAAGCACTCGCAACCATTTGTCTTTAACTAACACAATGAAGTTTCTTAGAGAACTGTCTTATGCTCTTTCTTTTTTTTTTTTCCTTCAAAGCACCTATTATGAATGTCTTCTTTTCTTCTTTAGAAAAAAAAAAAAAAATTTTTTTTTTTTTTTCCTTCAAAGCACCTATTATGAATGTTTTCTTCCTTTTTTTAGAAAAAAAAAAAAAAATTTTTTTTTTTTTTTTCCTTCAAAGCACCTATTATGAATGTCTGCTTCACTGCTTTAGAAAAAAAAAAAGAAAATCTGTTTTAGTCATTGCTTTTTTAACCTTGCTAATCATTTTTGAATGTTCTCTGAGATTTCCAATCTATCTCGTGGAAGGGGTATGTCACTTTTAGAGTGATTCTGTGCAGAGATGCAGTGTGTGGTTTAGATTTAGCATGCCTCATTACCATCTGATTTACTCCTCTTTTTGGGGACAAAGTATTATGGTACCACTCCTCTGGCAGCTCTTTGAAGACTTCTGTTCAACACTTCCCTCCTGAGCTTACACAACACAGCAACAATCTTACTCCTTCAGAAGAGCTGCATATTATGTTGTATTATAACTGGTGAAACAGGCTTGTTCTGTTGATTGTGAGTAAGAGAAAAGTGTTTGTCCCTGCCACCTGTAAGACTGAGGATATTCAAGAACCTTCACTACAGGTTTATAAGCACTAAATCTTGCCAAGCAAGTCTGATTGCTTTCTGATGTTATTACAAAGCTAGCAAATGATCTTACTCTCAACATTAATTAAAATCAACTTAGAAAATTACTCTTTCATATTGACAGGATCTAACTACAGGGCTGTGAAATAGAGTAATGATGAATAACAATGTATTAAATTTTTATGAGATATGGTCCTTGTTTGATTGGGTCCTATTTTAACATTTTCATTAATAAATTCATGTGGAATCTTGACCTCACTGAAGTATATGACAAAACTTACTTCAACAGGCTGGGATATGCAGTAAAAGGGTACGCTAATGAAAGTCCCATATGATGTTACTTTCAGCATCAAATAATGCTGGAGAGAGAAAATAAAAGTAAAAAACCACTACTGAAAACAATAAAAACAGAAGGCAGGAAATAAAATTAGTTTCAGTTTGAAAATATTTTGTCTCATTAGAGTGTGAATAGAAAAAAATCTGAAAGTGTGAAATTTCCTATTTGAGGTGTGGATTAAAAAGCACAAAGTAAAAGACCCTACAGTTAAGTCATAAAGCTGACAGAAAGTTCTTAAGGTAATATTTAAAAATATGTTTACATCTTATATATGAAACATCTGAAATCATGCATAACAAAGCTGACAATAACATAATTTAGTTAATTAATTTCCACACATGTGCAGATGAACACCTACCGTTGTTTATGGGGTGAAAAATTATTGTTGTATTTGGTATTTATGTTCCTAAACACAACTGAAAAGAAATAAAAGACACAGTCTAGAAGAAGCAAAGTCTTATTCTAGAGTCTAAGAAACATTCATCTGTATGATTAAGGAAAACATATAAAGGATGGCTAAGAGAAAATCTGAGATTAGACATTTTTTCTATATCTGAATGAGTCATGAACAAAACCCATTCATATTAGAAATGTTAACACATATTTTCCTTTCTTCTAATTTAGAATAGGCAAATTGTATAAGAAATAGAAGTATCAGCAGCATGTTAATACCAGCAGCATCTGGACATAAGCAGAGAAGAAATCTGGATTGTTAAACAAGAACTGTATTGATTTACCTAATCAATGTTCTTCACTAATTGATAACACTGTTAAGTAGATTAAAGATTTGCTGGAAGATATTTGTCTGGTAAACATATTCACATTGCCTTGTCCTCACATCCCTCCACTACTTTGTCCTATATCATGTCATGTCATTATTAAAGCATGAAGGTCACAGTTTTATTTGTAAAAAGACAAAGAAACAGCAAAACCTTCCTTTTCTGAATAGACCAACTCTACAACCATGTTTCATGGGAATAGTTATTACAGTATCTAATCTGTATGCCATGCTTCCTATCTACAGATATCAGAGATATGTACGAAGAAAGAAAAGTGGTAAAAGAAAAAAGTCCTGAAAAGCTGAAAAGCTCTCCTAAGGAGATTTTGTGAGCAAATAAAATATTTGCAATAGCCAAAGTAGAATACTTTTAATCACTTTTTACATTAATTCAGTGTATTTGGAATGAATATCCAAACTCCTGTTAAGAGCATGTATTAGTCTGACAAAGAAACTTGGCTGAAAATCAGTGTTCTAGCTTGTAACAAACTTGATGTTTGGCTTGTCAAATAATTTGGCTTCTGAATTAAGATTTGAGCCCTGACCCCTTGATCTTCCACATTAGATAAATATTAATTTGTTTCAAAACCTTTTGGAGTACTCTCAATCGGCTCCCCATGATGCAAAATCCTTCTGTTATTAAAAAGAGTTTTCTATAGAGATTATTTCCAATGGAGTAGATGAAAAGTGCACTCAATTAGGGGTTTTTTTCTGCTCTGTAGCGTACTCCAACATTGTCTGGTGCACACTTACTCTTAACAACTGAAGCAACTTCATGTGCCATGCCTTAGAGAAAGCATTATATATCCTAAGTCTCATGCTATAAAAACCTCTCCCTAGTGAAACTAAACACAAGTTACTTATTGATGTCAAATGATGTCAAAGATACACACATGTAAAATAAGTAAGTAAATAAATAAACTGGGGGGTGTTGGAGAGTAAGGGAGGAGGTAGAGGTACTGCACATAACACATATCTAGGGCCAAGTGTTATGTGGCTGTGGCCCATCTGCCATGAAGGCATTTGGATTTATGTGGTGTGTTTGTGAACCACTGCTTCTGTTCACTAAGAACCAAAAATCACTGTGTGCCATAAATGCATTTGCAATGTAGATATGCATTTTGTTCCTTCAATCACAAAGTTTGATCCAAATCAAACAAAACTCCATGAGGCTGGAGCAAACCACAAGTATCACTGAAAACTGGTTGTGTGTGTAGTAGTAGTGCACTCACAACAGCAGAGCTAGTGGCAAGATGTGCTACTGTCTATGGCACAGTGCCAGGCACAGGACCTCTTCTAGCAATGACTTCACACAAAGTCATAGAATCATAGAACAGTTAGGGTTGGAAAGGACTTTAAGATCATCTAGTTCCAACCCCCCTGCCAGAAGCTGGGACGTCTCACACTAAACCATGTCACCCAAGGCTTCATCCAACCTAGTCTTGAACACTGCCAGGGATGAAGCATTCACAACTTCCCTGAGCAACGCATTCCAGTGCCTCAACACCCTAACAGGAAAGAATTTCTTCCTTAGATCCAATCTAAACCTCTCCTGTTTAAGTTTCAACCTGTTACCCCTTGTCCTGTCACTACAGTCTCTAATAAGCAGTCCCTCCCTATCATCCCTATAGGCCCCCTTCAGATACTGGAAGGCTGCTATGAGGTCACCACGCAGCCTTCTCTTCTCCAGGCTGAACAGCCCCAACTTTTTCAGCCTATCTTTGTATTGGAGATGCTCCAGTCCCCTGATCATCTTTGTGGCTTCCTCTGGACTTATTCCAACAGTCCTTTGAAGCCAAGGTTTTTCAAATGCATACATAGGGCCAGAGGATTGAAACTATTCATTCATACAAGTTCTCAAGAAGGATCTAACAGCTGGGATAAAAGGCTTCTAAAGATGTTACGATTTTAATAACATGGGACACTAAACAGTTTCTAAGCCCACACACTGATCCTGCAAATTTCTTACACGTGCCATACTTGGTATGTATTGCTGAATAGTATTCTTCCTTCTACTTGGATTGTTAAGACACTAAAGAACAAAATTCCAAGCATCTTTAACTTTTTGGATATTATATTAAGACAAATGATAATTATTATTATTATTATTTTATGTTAATGGAGGTAGATTACTTGCCCACAAGGTAAATTATCCCTTTTACACAGTTCTCCTTTCTAATTTTCCAGCTCAAGAAAGGGAGCAGGAGAATGCTTTTACAGGTTTCAGCATTTTGTATTTCAGAATGACAAACAGATAAGTTCTACTATATATTCTCCCATTATCCTCTTGTCATGGTATAAGCGCACTCTGCAACCCAGAACCATGCAGCCGCTTGCTCACTCCCCCCACCCCCTTCCTTCCCCCTCTCCCAGAGGGATGGGGAGGAGAGTCAAAAGAATGTAATTCTCATGGGTTGAGATAAGAGCAGTCCAGTAACTAAGATATAACACAAAACCACTGCTGCTACCACCAATAATAGTAATGATAAGGGAAAAAACAAGGGAAGATAATACAGCTGCTCACTACTCGTTGACTGATACCCAGCCCGACCAAGCAGGTATCTAGCCCTTCCAGGTAGCTGCCTCCAGTTTCTATACTGTGCATGACGTGCTGTGGCATGGAATACCTCTTTGGCTAGTTTGGGTCAGGTGTCGTGTCTCTGCTTCTTCCCACCTTCCCCTCCTCCCTGGCAGAGCATGAGACTCAGAAAGTCCTTGGTCAGAGTAAACATTACTTAGCAACAACTAAAAACATCGGTGTTATCAGCATTATTCCCAGGCTGAAGGTCAAAACTACAGCACTGCACCAGCTACTAAGACTGGGAAAAATGACTGCTACTGATGAACCCAGGACACTTTTCCTGCTAATTCTTTTTTCTGAAATAATTGTCTGGAAACACTGACCAATTCCTCTATTCAGATGCAACATTGATATTCCTCAGTGTGGCAGAGGCACCAAGCCATATTTTTTTTACTTCATTGGCACAAAGCACATTTATGAGAAGAATAACTGAAGTAGGATCATAGCAACTGCAACATTTGATGCACTTCCTTCCCTGAGACCCTGTCACTTATTAGGGACTTCACTTTTCTACAGGAAAGACCTCATACACCGTGCTGATAAACAGTAACATACAATCCTGGGACCGATAGGAAGAGCAGATATTGCACATAGATTTTGTTCTGAGAACATCAGCTGTAATATGAGATTTTTTAAAGGGCAAACGGAGAAATATATAAAGTTAGTGAGTTCAACATTGGTTTAACTCTTCTATTGCTGAAGGAAACCATTAATATTTTTTATAGGAAATGTTAATCCCTTGTAGAGCAGAGAATTCCAGCCATGAATTTTGCCCTATGGAGTAAATGTACCTTTCTTCTCAAAGCAGAGCTCTCCTAATTTACATTAACTGAGATTCTCTCCCCTCAAATGTTCAATATTAAATAAGAATGTTTTCCACTACACAGCTGAAGTCTATTAGCTTTTTCTCAGAAGCCTTAGCTTGCGTGTGCCATGCACAATGTAAACTCACAGGTAGCCAACAGTAAAAGGAAGCTAAGATGAATGTCATTCATCCCTTTCCCTTTAGAAGGAAAGGAATCAGGGTCCTGCTTTTTCGTGAAAGCCGAGAATTCACAGCCCAGAGGTCAGTCTTTGATTTGGAGCTGGCTTGCACCAGGGGTGCCATGGCACTGATTTTTTTTTATGGGTAAAAAATGAGGGTAACAAGGCACTTAATAAGATTGATTTAGAGATACATCTGCAAAGCATAGTTTAAAATCATCAGATGTCTTCTTTTTCTCTGTTTACTTTCCTTTTCATCTCCAACACAGGAACAGAAAAACAGACATATGAATTTCTGTGGTATTTTTTTTATCCTTCCAAAACTTATATCTTTAAATAATAACAAAAAATCCTTTGTAACAAGTTGACATATTTGTCACTACAATAATAAAAGTACGTTAAAAAAGGCATATAGAGAAATAACTAAATATTGAAAAATTCTTTAATAACAACTAAGAATTACAAACACAGAAAAAAAACTCACAATCAAATTGATCCTGAGATAATTAGAATTAATGGCACACACACACACACACACTCACAGAATTACAAAATGGTTGAAACTGGAAGGGATCCCTCGGGTTAATCTGGTCCAACCACCCTGCTACAGCAAGGCCACCCGGAGCCTGTTACCCAGGACTGTGTCCAGATGGCTTTGGAATATCTTCAAGATAGGACACTCCACAACCTTCCTGGGACACCTATGCTAGTTCTAGGTCACTCTCTCAAGAAAAAGGTGATTTCTGGTATTCAGGGAACCTCCTGTGTTTCAGTTTGTGCTCACTGCTCGTGATCCTGGCACTGGGCATCACTAAAACAAGCCTTGCTCCATCTTCTTTCCACTTTCCCTTAGGGCATTTAAACACATTTATGAGCACTTCCCTAAGCCCTTCTTAGTCTTAACAGTCCCAGCTCTCTCAGCCTTTCCTGACAGGTGGAAAGACCCTTTGTCATCTGTGGCCCTTTGTATAACTCTTTCCAGTATGTCCATGTCTCTCTTGTACTGGGTTGTTCAGAGCTGTACACAATATTCCAGCTGTAGCCTCACCAGAGCTAAGGAGTAAGATCAACTCTCTTAACCCACTAACAATACTTGGCCTAATGCAGTCCAAGATACCATTAGGCCCTTTTGCTGGAAGGGCCATTGCTGGCTGGTGTTCCAACTTGCTGTCCACCTGGACCCGAGGTCCTTTTCTGCAAGGACACTTTCCAGCCAGGTGGTCCTCAGCATATACTGGTGCCTGGGATTGTACCTTCCCAAGTGCAGGCTTTTGCATTTTCTGTTGTTGAATCTCAGGATGTTCCTGTCAGCCATTTTCTCCATCCTTTCAAGATCCCTTTGGGTGGCAGCATATCCTCTGGTGTATCTGTCACTCCTCCCAGTTTGTTGTCATCTGCAAACTCACTGAGGATAAACACTTTGCAATCACCCAGATGATTAGTAAAGAGTTTGAACAGGACTGGACACAGCCTAGATCACTGGGCTACACCACTTACTACTGGCCTCCACTCCCACCTCATTGTCTGCTCATGCAACCCATACATAATAGCTTATCTCTGATGCTTTTATGGGAGGCAGTGTCAAAGGCCTTCCTGAAGTTGGGGTTGACAATATCCACTGCTCTTCTCTCATCTACCAGGCCAGTCCATGAGGATGAAGGTCTGTGAATGTGACACTGGTCAGATAGTCTATAGTAGACACTTACTATAATGTTACCCTTACCTGTCTTCTCTTTAAACCTCACCAATAAGCTGTATGTTGGCTCCACATCCCTCCCAAGACAGAGCTCCAAGCACTCCAGCTGCTCTGTCACATAAAATCAACTCCCATTCCTCATCTTCCCTATCATTTCTAATGAGCCTATATCCCTCCATTGCAACATTCCAGTCATAGAAGCCACTCCACCACAATTTTGTGACCCCAACAAGATCATAGGCCTGTTACTAAACACATATTTCTTAATTTATCATGTTTATTCCCCATACTGTGTGCATTGGTATACAGGCACTTTAGAAAGCACTCCAGCATGGTGAGTTGTTGGAAAGGTTTGTTGAATTTCTCTATAAAGGTTCTTTATAGGCACTTTCTTGCTGACATGCAAGTGCTAGAGGTAACCTCAGTTAAGCCCCATTTTGTTGGCTTCGTGATTCCCTTCCTGCCATATCACCCATGCCCCTTGCTCAGCAATCCCAAATCCCATTATATTACCTGATACCCTTTGCTCATCTTGAAATAAGAAAGAATTTATTTTCTTGTGAGAAAGATCATTCACTGGAACAAGCTTCCCAGGAACGTGTATAATCCCCATCACTTGAGAATTTCAAGATGCAGCTGGACAAGGTGCTAGATAATCTTGTCTGGGTGTCCTTTTCTATTAATAGTTGGACCAGATGATCTTTAGAGGTCCCTTTCACTTGGGTTGTTCCATGATTTAATGATATTTTCTGTCACTCTCTCACAGGACTGCTGGTCAAGCTCTTCCTTCCCCTGTTATTCTTAGTTCAAAGCCCTCCTAATGAGGTCAGACAGTCAGCTGGCAAAAATAGCTTTGCCCTGCTTAGAGAAGTGCATCCCAACTCTCCCAAGCAGACACTGACCTGAAGATAAGATCCCATGATCCCTATCAGCAACACCAGTTCTGCACCTACACATGAATGCAGTCCAGCCTCACAGTGGTATATTTTTAGGAGGAGCATCCTAACTCCAAGGATGGTCTTGGGATGTCTCATGAATCAAATTTTCTTTCTCATTGATGTTTGTGAATTTTCTTATAACTTATTTTGGTTCATTTGTCTGATTAGAAAAAGATTTAGTTTGGTTTTGACTGTAATGAGGGGGGAAGGATTAAAATCACAAAGCAAAAATTTCAAACCCTGCACATTTTGCACTCCTAAAGGGTTAATAAGATTACGACTGGCAATTGATATTTCAAAAGTTGAAGTAAATACACAAGCTATGCAGATCCAAACTTTATTTCATTTGCTTAGATGCCACATTTGGAAATATCATGTAGTTATATAACATTTCTTAGAATTAAAACATTTCTGAAACCTATAAAGCAGCTTGCACTGCTGACTGTAGTGTTCTTTATAAACTGTCTCCAAAAACCCCAACCATATGGATCTGGCTCTTTTACGATATCTTTACTGAGTCAGACTCTCTTTAAAAAAGAATTAGAACAATAATAATAACAACAAGAAATGCTGTCAGTAGTTTAAATGCTTTGACCCAAAAGCATTTATCATGGATTTAAATGACATATTATAAAGCAGACAAGAACTGAATTAATCCCGTCATCTTAAGAGTTATGGTTGTACCCTGCAAGCACTTTTTTTTGACATTTTAGTGATAAGCACACATAAGAGTTAAGAGGAAAAAAGAAAAAGTTGGATTACCTCTAAGTTACTTTTATTTTTTAATTTAAAAAGTTAATTGCCATCAATAAAATGTAGTCTCTGTGTCTGTTCCTGGCTGAAAAACAGAACACTTACTTTTAGAAGGTCTGCTTTCATTACAAAAATAAAGAAGAAAACTGCTGATTATACAACTGACAGTGTTTTTACAGAACTGAAAAGGTGTTAATTGAAGACATGTTAGATTGATTTAGAAACATGGGGCTTGATTACCAAGTAAAATCATGGGTAATTAAGGGAGTATTTTACATCCAAGTTGAAGTGTAGTTTCTTCAAAGTGAAATAGGAGCTTTGCTAGCAGTTGGAGTGAGGAAGGATTTCGTCCTTACGTGTTCAGCTGCTATAAAAATTATTTACTCCTGCAGTGCAAAACCTCCAATAGCTCTTTGATTTCTTTATAGAAATCCACCTCCCAAATATTAGTTTTTACAGCATATAGCCGATAACCAAATAGCAAAATTGCTGTATCACTGTAGATATACCTATCTAGAAAGTAGGAATCAACTCAAGGATTTTTTCCCCGTGCTTCTGTCAATTGGTTTTCTGTCAACTAGTTTTATGCTTATATACAGGTTTGTAAAGATCTTCTTGTCAAGCTCAAAACTCGAGGCTACTTCCTTCCTTACGTGTCTTCTTTTTTAGAGGTGTGTCTTGTAGAGGATTGCTGTGTGCTTTGTGATCCAGCACAGTTCAGATTCCTGGTACTGTTTTGCAGAGCTATCACCAAGATAACAATGAAGGAGATGCAGATATACCTGCATATGCAGTTAGAGTCATAGAACTTACTTTGTAAAGATTAGTATCTAATATGTATTAGCTATAATGGAATAAATGCGGGTCTGAAGTAACTAATGTTTCTTATGAGGAGTTACGGGTTGCACAAAAGCTGAGTTACCCATCTTGAATTTGTCTGAAAACAAACATTGTTTCTATTTCAGTCTCAGGCAGAACTGAGCAATGAGAAGCCCTCATCTCATCAAAATTCATTTTCTGTCTCTCTTTCTGTGGAGCCTCCACTGCCATCTGGTATATTTTATTTTCTTTCTCTTCAGATGCAGATCCTTAAGAGCCAGCTGCTACACAGCCCTCAATCTCTCAACATCTTTCTCCAATAGTTCCACACGAGTTACAATAGGTGTTCTGTTCACTGCTGAGGAGTCTTTAACTTACTTGGGCTCACTGAGCCCTAGGATTATTCAAGCTAAACATGAGCCAGGTGAATGAGTAAAAGTCAAGACTCAGGTGTTTATAAAAGAGTTGATTGGACCTCATTCAAATTTTTCAGAATCCATCTCGTATTAGTTCTGCATGAATACTGGAATGATCCTTGTAGGTTTTTCCAAAAGGGCATTTTGGACCCTAATTGTTCTACACCATTAATGGATATTCAGTGCTGGAAGAACTGCTAAGCAGATTATCAATTACTACATCAAATCAACTTCCATGAGAATGGAAAATGAGAAGTTGTCTAAACTCAATTTAAATGGGATTTGGTTTGGACTTTCTGTATTTCTCCATCCTTGTCCATACACATACCTTTTACAGCAGTGATAGTAGCAGAAGCAATGCCAGTCTGGATAGAAGACGTCACCTATTTGCTGATGACACTACATAATAGGCTTGGCCACGCACCTCAGTAAAGTGAATCACCTTTGCAAGCTGACTTTGTGGACTTTTAGAAGTACTTGATGTGTAATAAATTAGTGCTAAACTTTGAGGAAAAGTTATAAAAGTCACCTTTAATTCCAAATTAAGGACATTAGTGACTCAGCCACCATTAGGTAGTACAGATATTGATGACTTTTTTTTCTTGTTTTGAGCTATTCAATTTTTTCAAATATCCTGTTATTTGCCCATCTAAATTACTTTTTACCTGCCCCGAAGTAAAGAATTTCAACATAGTCCTCTGAAATGATACCTGAATACATTATCTGTTGAGAAGAACTCTCACTGTCCCTTGTGTAAGCACTAGGTACTGTTTCCTGAGAAAATTTAAATAAAAACCTCCATATCTAGAAATCACATATTGATACACAGACAGTGTATGAAACATGTTAGAGTGGTTACAAGATTTTTTTAGGTAACACCACACTGTACACTGTACACCAGAATAGCATTGCAGTCTCAAAACATCTATGATACTGCTGGACCATTTGTATTTTCCTTCATAGAGTTACTTGTGTAACCCTTACTAGGGTCTTCATCTGTGGCACAGGTCTGTAGGATTTCTGTTTTGTCCTGCTTCATTTTCAATGCACATCTTCCTGTTGTCTGCTTTAGAATTTATCAGGTTAGATGTGGGCAAGTCTCTAATGACAATTCCTTTTGTACTGAAATAATTTTGAGTTGATGCTGGACATGTTGGTTAAAACTGGTTTTATTGCCACTGATATATCTCTGCATCTTATAGTATAACATAATGACTTGTATATTTTCATGTCAAAAGTATTCTCAGCTCATGTGGTGT
This sequence comes from Agapornis roseicollis, assembly GCA_002631895.1. NCBI lineage: Eukaryota > Metazoa > Chordata > Aves > Psittaciformes > Psittacidae > Agapornis > Agapornis roseicollis. The sequence continues at coordinate 66,448 of NDXB01003501.1, read as the reverse complement.
TTTTTGATAAAGTAGTGGTAAAATTACAAGAATTTTATTAATGCTTGTGCATTTTCTGTAGTGTCACAAAGGATTCTAACCTATAGAATTCTATAAAATAAAAGCAGTAATCTAGAAAAAGCGCATAGTTTCTTGTTCTATTATTTTACTGGAAGGCATTTTGTCTGAGCATGTCTTGATTTCAAGCTTACTGAATTCATTAAACATTTTGTAATTACTTTTGTCACATTAAATTTCTCTATCAAATACTGAATTTGTTGGTTACAATTACAGTTCCCAGGCAGGGACTGTTTCCATGCTTAATATAAAATTCTTTGCTATATATGATTTCGTTAATTCTACTGTTATTCTGAGTAAATAATTTTCCTACAACAGTATGAATGGTACTACCTTTAGTAATGAGAAAAAGAGAGAAGCATCAGAAAAAGCAAGAAACAGAAAGGAGGAAAGTATGCTAAAAACGAAAGGGAAACAAAAATGAAAATACCTGCAGTGTGAATAGTGGGAAGTATGATGTCAAAACAAAATCTATGGACTCGTATGAACAATTCTTGTTCAGAGAGATTTGCTATCACATTTACAGTTCAAATTTGATCTGCTTGGTTTAGAGTTGCAACAGAATGAGTACTAAAAAGAATGATGATCAAAAGTAAAATTGATCATTCTGTGTATATGTCTTTACAGGAAAATGAAAAAAAAAATTAAATTGAAATAATAATAACCTACAACATTCACAATGTAGTTACTCCTTAGTCATAGTTCTGCAATACAGAATATGTCTGGATTAACAAATAATGTAGCAGGAACAGATCAGCAGATCATGCAGTTAGTAGAAAAGTCCCATTATAAACAGTTAAAGGCCTGTAGATGAGAATAGATTTAGTCTGTTCCAGTGGACCAACTACATCTGCTATGTGTGCAGTTCAAAGATTTCTAAAGGAAAGTATTTCACAAACTAAATTGTCCTCCAATGACCTCCTTATGAAGTCTCACCTTGTTCTTTCAAATGTTTAATGCAGAAAAGGATTTTTTATCAAACATTTGGTGTTCCATGCTAAGTACAGTAGTGGCTTTTTCTTGGACCTATGTTGTACCTTGCTGGATTTTCTGTATGTGGCAGAGCAGAACTACTGTAAAGAAATACTGGAAATGCATTATTAAATACAATATTTGCAGTCATAAAGAATATAATAATAGCAATAAATGTATGCCCTGGGTTAAGCAGCAGCAGTCATTTTTCTCAGTTTTAGTAGCTGGTGCAGTGCTGTGGTTTTGACTTTCAGCACTGATAACACTGATGTTTTTAGTTGCTGCTCAGTAATGTTTACTCTGACCAAGGACTTTCTAAGTCTCATGCTCTTCCACGAAGGAGGGGGAACTGGGAGGAAGCAGAGACACAACACCTGACCCAAACTAGCCAAAGAGGTATTCCATACCACAGCACGTCATGCACAGTATATAAACGAGGGGCAGTTACCCAGAAGGGTTATATCACTACTTGGTCAGGCTGGGTATCAGTCAGCAGGTCGTGAGCGATTGTATTCTCTTCCCTTATTATTTCCCTTATCATTATTGTTATTGGTGGCAGCAGTAGTGCTTTGTGTTATACCTTACTTACTGGACTGTTCTTATCTCAACCTGTGACAGTTACATTCTTTCGATTCTCCTCTCCGTCTCTCTTGGAGCCATTGTGGATTGAGTGAGGGTCTCCATGGCTGAGTTGCCAAGTGGGCTTAAAACATGACAAGGTACAATAGGTAAAAGAAAGAGAAGAAAGGAAGGAGTTGTGAAGTTCCAAAGAGTTTAGGGCTGACATGTACATGTCAACAAGGTACATGTCTTCTATAGCACAGAAAGCACTTTCAGGTGGCACAAGAACCCAGTGGTCCAAGAACTCTCTTTTGGCATAAATATAGGAAGTATGTACAGGACGAGTTTGAGAACTGCATAAATTATTGGACCAACATGAGGTGAGTGGAGAAAGAAACACTACTTCCCTGAAACAACCTAAGAGATAGGGAAAAGTTTTGATAAGCTGTGGTAGCAGAATATTGTCTCCTCTCTGAAAAGAAAATTAAATCTCAGTAGGTACCATTGGTCAATATTCAAGGAAAAGTAAAACATTTCTTAAAAAAGTCAAACTTATTGAATGTAGACCTGACTCCAAAAAAACATTTAAGAGCTGGTGGTTTTGTTTGGTTGTTTGTTTGGTTTGGTTAGGGTTGTTTTTTTTTGTGTGTGTGTGGGGTGGGGTTTTTTGTTTTGTTCTGTTTTGTTGTTGTTGTTGTTGTTGTTTTTGTTTTTTGACTAAAACTGTTCTGAAATTACTTTCTAGAAAATTATTGTAAGAGCTTGAAACCTAAACCCTTGGGAGGTCTTTCTTACACACTCAGTGATCTCAGGACAACTATGAACATTAATACAAAGCCTCCAGTAGATCAAACATTTTCTGGGCTCACTTAACCCCCCAATTTTATATATGTTTCTAAGATAGCCATAGCCTCGGTTCAAAGCTCATGCTTTGGGGAATATCGAAAATTTGTCTACTACAGTTAGCAAATGCTACTAATTAGGGAGGCATCCACTGTACATTTGCTCTTACGGGAAGCACATTGTCTCATCTAGCTGAATTAATTTTGGTATTTGGTTTACAGTTTTCTTATGGAGGAGGGGGAATTCTTTATTTTTAAGAAAAGGTATGAAAAAGAATTCACCAATTATGAAAGTTATTCTGCCTGTTGTTCTTGTTAGCTGCCTGAAGAATACTGAGGAATAACACAGGAGTATTTCTAGGAGAGAATTTGAGGCAATCCTCTAATAGCTGTGGCAGAAGATTATCTGGATGCAAGCTCCTAGTCAGAATAGATTTTCTGTCTATCAAATGAGATCCAAACCAGTTCTTTCAAGAATCATTAATTCTCATGGCATTCAGGCTTTTAGAAATAGCTCACCAAGCACTGAATAAAAAGCTTTTTATAAGGCTGACCAGGGTTGTGCCAGCTGTAAAGCTTTTAGCAGTAATTAAAGAGACACAAGCAGGCTGAAGTTTCCCATGAGTGATTGGGTTATGATTTTTCTTTGCCCACACATACCTTTTTTGGTTTTGGGTTTGGTTTTTTTTTTCCCTTTTCTTTTCTGGGTAACTACAACGCTTCAATATGACAAGCAAATTTCTGGGCATGTCAAAATTTGTTACCTTGACTACTGCAGCCACTTACTTTATAACCTTTTATTTCTGTTATTGCACCCCTCAACTTCATCCAGCAACTGTCACTAAAATAATTTTCCTCTGTCAGTGCTCAGATCATATCATTCCACTGCTCTGTAGCTCCCTGCATTGCTGTCTTATCTTCTTGTGAATCAAAGCTATATGTTTTATCTCAACTGGCAAGGCCTTTTAGAAACCTGCTTTCATTTCAATTTTAGATAATATTAGGTGTCTGATTCAAGTTTACTTTTCTCTGGGTCACTTTTCCTAGGTACAGTTTTCATCTCATGATGAACTCAGTCCCAAAAAAAAAGGGAGATAGAAATACAGACTGTATCTTTACTACCTGCTCTACCCTGTGTTTTACTATATGAAGCAGAAGAAACTCCAGGAGGTAAGGTAAGCCGCAAGACAAAGAACCCACATTACAGCTGTGCAGTTACTTATTTTACCAATTTCCTAGTTAACCAAAATACTGAAAAGGAAATATTTGGAACAAGCCCAACTTAAATTTTTCTCGTAATGGCAACAAGAAAAAGAGGCAATTTTTCTGGTTTAAACAAAATTTTTGATTGAAACAGAGTATATTGTAATTTGTTTGTTTTATTTCTAATTGAGGATAATGTTCTCAGAAATCTATTTCAAAAGGAAAAAAAATCACTATGCTGAAAATAGACATTTTACTTCTCCAGCTTCTAATATTTTTCTTATTTTTTTTTTTTCCTGGCTAAAACATTGCAACATTCAACAGGAATTTGCAAATACTCATATTTTTAATCAAAATAGATAAAACTAAATCAAAAAGTTCCATTCAGTAGTCTCAAGTTGTACAACATTTTTGCCTGAGGATCTGAATATGCATGCAAATATTCCTGCTAGAACACCTAGCAGGAAGATTTGTTGTGTTCCTACATAATACTGCTGTTGAGGAAGGAGTACTCTTCCACCTCTTAAGACTACCATGTTTTAACCCACACTTAAACCAGACCTAAGGTGTACAAGTCCAAGTGAGTTCAGGAGTCACAAACAGACATAGCACTGTGCTTAGAGGCTCATTTACCCTTCTTGGATTTTAATCTATACTAAACCAATCTTTTGGGGGTTTTATACCATCCCCCAGCATTTCACATCATTTCATGCCAGTTTGTCTTGAAGAATGACAAGACTTCTTTCAGGTATAATCTGGTATGGAGTATTGTGTGCAGTTCTGGTGTCCTCAACAGAAAAAGGACATGGAGCTGTTGGAACAAGTCCAAAGGAGGCCACGAAGATGATCAGGCGACTGGAGCATCTCCAATACAAAGGCTGAAAAAGCTGGGGCTGTTTATCCTGGGGAAGAGAAGGCTGCGTGGAGACCTCATAGCAGCCTTCCAGTATCTGAAGGGGGTCTATAGGGATGCTGGGGAGGGACTCTTCATTAGAGACTGTAGTGACAGGACAAGGGGTAATGGGTTCAAACTTAAACAGGAGAGGTTTAGATTGGATCTAAGGAAGAAATTCTTTCCTGTTAGGGTGGTGAGGCACTGGAATGGGTTGCCCAAGGAAGCTGTGAGTGCTCCATCCCTGGCAGTGTTCAAGGCCAGGTTGGACGAAGCCTTGGGTGACATGGTTTAGTGTGAGGTGTCCCTGCTTCTGGCAGGAGGGTTGGAACTAGATGATCTTAAAGTCCTTTCCAACCCTAATTATTCTATGATTCTATTCTATGATTCTATGATTTCACAAAACGGACAAACCTACAGGATTCAAGATATCTTCTGAATTCCTTCTGCAAGGATTTTTTGAGTACATCTGTTAGGGTTTTTTTGCTATTTGCTTTCACATGCTCTCTTAAAAGCGAAAAAAACCCCTACAAAATCTTTTTTTCATGAGAGATAAACCATTTGAGAAAGTTTGCCCATGTTACCAATAGATAAGCAAAGAATCATTAAAACAATATCAGGATTAGACATTTTGGAAGAAATATATAATCTTAGAAAGTAAATTACAAAGGAATCCAAAATTACATAGATGAGTTGATTTTCATACAGTGATATCAGCATGGGAATTTAGCCAAGTGATAACATCAGAAGTTATTTTATAACTTTAAAAAGTACTTTTCTAGATAGTAACAGACTTGAGGCTTAAGAGTTTAATGAGGTGAGCCAGCAGACATAAGAGGGTTTTCTGTTTCTCTGAGTATTTTTTTTTTTTTAATTTTTATTTTTTTCACTTTTTTACAATGTGGAACAATTTCAAAAGAAGGTTCACAATAAAAATGAATCTGGTAGTCTTTCCCTACATCATTAAAAGTAATAAATCAATTTATGATAGATCAAGCAAATTCTACCACATAGCTAGGAGAAGATTATGGAGGGGAAAAGTAAACCCAGATCACAAAACAACTTTTCAAATTTACAGATAAAGAAATTATTAACATATTAGCTTAGAACTTAACTAAGGCCATGTATGGTTTCTTCCGGACCAAGCCATGACAGTAAGTCACTATTATAACTGCTCACCCCAATATCCTGCTGGAAATTATTGCCAACACTCAACTATCAAGTGCTTAGTTCACTTGTATACCTTGTAATATACTTCAGCCAAGAACAGACAGACAAGCTGGAACCACCATTATGGACTGTTTAGAGAAACCTGGCTGAATTTTGCCTGAAGCAAATGAATGACACTTGCTGTTCTGGAAATAATGAATGACTGAAAATAATCTCTTCCACTGACGTGTTTGTGTCAATTGAGAAGGCATTTGTTCAGTGTTGGACAGAGCTTGATTCTGCTTCTCTTGTTCTGACCAAGTAATACAATAATATGCAAATGTTATATGCAATTGAGTTAGCACTGTGACTTTAGACATTTTGCTTGATAACACATTTACCTTTACATAACTGTTACTCTGCAATCAATCATGTGGTATTTAGCTGCTGGCTGGGCTTAAACTTTGACAGGATGCCAGTGATTGGAAACCTATCCTCTTCAGCACTAAGGTCAAAATTATTAATCAGGGGGATAAATAAAAAAAAAAAAAAAAA
>NDXB01003501.1:36646-49718 GCA_002631895.1 Agapornis roseicollis | reverse complement strand
AATTATTTTATTGGTTTTAATAAAAAAAAAAAAAAAAAAAAAACAAAAAACCAACAAAACAACCAGTTTTAATTCTTAGAATGTTATTTCTTAAATATAACAATACGATTTTAAAGAAATATTCACAATATTTTCTGCTTTTTCCTATCAAGCAGTTGAAAAGAAGGGAAAACCAAAAATGTGACAAATCAAAAAAGCTTAATTTTCTTTATATAAAGAAATATTTCAGTTGAAAAACACTTTGCGGCGGTTCTGCCTTGGATGTTCTTAAACTCTAAGTAAAATATTTTTATTAGCTAATAAAAGAAATGCTAGTATATATTAGCAAATATGTAAAAAATTGGGATTAAAATTTTGCATTCTTTTACATCTTTAGTTTTGCTACTGTCTTCCAGTGCTGTTGGAATCACCCATACTATTAATTCACAAATGAAGAGAACATAACATTCACTTCCTTACTGAGTCCTTAAAAATCTACATAACTTTTTAGTGATAGGCAAAGGAGGAAATATCTATTTTAACAATAATGATATAAATCAACTGATGCAATCAGCGTGTTTGGAAAGAGCCTCACTATCACCAAAATTGTTCGGATTCCTTGGTAGTATTTCAGTTTCCATAAGATTTTAGCCTGCTGTTGTCTTTGCTTTTACTAGTTTGAATACATTCATTTTCAGCTGGTTTAAATTGGATATTTAAAATAATGCATTGTCAATTTGCTCTTACAGCAGAATAAAATTAAAGTAGGGAACATAGATGTGGTATAATGATAATAACAGTTTTAAAGTTGCTGCTATATGCCAAAAATGCACATTTTCACTAGCAAAGTAAACTTAATGATACTAGCAAAATAGTATTGGTGAAGGCTATTAACAAAATGTTCTCTTTAAAAGTTAAATTGTTGTTCAAAGCGAAATTATATTATTGAATTTAACTGGCTGAATGCACACCTATCACTTTTGTAAGCACTTCAGATAAGGCAAATAGAAGAACAAGACATAATAGTACCAATTAATATTGCCACAGGCCCAAGCACCTGTTTCCTTGACATTTAAGTCTGATATTCTTGGGAAAAAGCTGGAAAACACTAGAACACCAATATAGCATTTAAACATTATTTTAATTTAACTGGAAGGAAATCAGTAGGTAAGCAGCAAGAACTCCAAAATTTAGTGTTACATTTTTATCTCCAGGAAGCACTAAAGTGTTTTGTAATAACCTATCTGATGACTTTTAGCTCCTGCCAAGTAGCTCTGTGCACAGCCATGCTTAGGTATCAGTGTATTAGATATCACTGCTTGTCTGGTCGAACCTTAAAGGGACCTTAAAGGTCATCCCCACCCACCCACTCTGCCATGGGAAAGGACACCTTCCTGTAGATCAGGTTGTTCAAAGCCCCATCTAACCTGGCTTTGAAAACTTCCAGGGATGGGGCATCCACAGCTTCCCTGGCAACTTGCTACAGTGCCTCACAACCCTCAAAGAGAAGAATTTATTCTGAATATCTAATCTAATTCTGTCCTCTTTCATCTTAAAGCTATTCCCCCTTGTCCCAACACTATGTGTTCTTATTAGATGTCCCTCTCCAGCTTTCTTGTAGGTGCTGGAAGTCTGCTGTAGTTCTTGCTTTGTAAGTATATGTGGATTTTATACTTCTTTTTAAATTTGGGCTTTCCAAATTTTCTCTTTAGCAGCATTACAGAGCTATTCACATATCTGATAGCTATAAGATTTTGGGTTGTTATTCAACTTCTCAACTATAGGGTTGCTATTGAAATTTTTTTGAGTTACAGACCATTCATTGCAGAAAACTTTGTGCCTATTCCTTTATGTTTGAGAGCATAGCAGTCTTCCTATGTCTATTTTATTTGCAGGTCACGTTGTGCCTGTTTGTGTCAACAGAGAAAAAAACCTGCCTACCTAGCTAAATTCAATGACAGCAAAGCTGTTAACAGCATGGTGCCAAAGCCCTGGAGTAGGAGGAACAAAACCAGCTGAGGTCTTGGCACTTCCTTTGGTTTTGTTGTGCCCCAATGCACATACTTGGCAAGTGCTGAAGGTGTCCTTTTGCATACATCTTGGGGGTAAGCAACCTGGCATCACCTTTTCAAACCCAGTCTAAATTTTGGTACAAAAATGCAAAAGCGTTAGAAAAAATAACCCACAGAGTTTGAACTTATATTTTCAAATATAACTCCGAATTACTCTCTTTCTAGAGTGTCCTGCTTGAGAACTGTCCAAAGGCTTTAGGTTTTGAGGACGGGTTGAGTGACGTTGCACTTTTGGAGACAGCACACTCTTGAGTTCCAGTTCTGGCATCAGCGGTGCAATAGAGATTGTGTTGTCTTGGATCAGTAAGTCTGTGGACAAAAAAACCCAAAAATGGAAGCATGCTTTCACATAGTAGCTCAATATCCACCTCTCCTTATTGACAGAGCAAAACATGCTGTCTAATTGCTGTGGCATATTTTTGCTTAGTAACTCAGCTACACATTGGATTATTTCTCATTTACTGTTTAGAGGCAGAGCTGACAATGTGCTGTCTTTGTAGTTTGAAAGCTGTCTATGCTTGAATGCCACAATCCAATACGCACACTTTTTCAAATTCAAATTTGCTTGAGTTGATTTGTTTAACTAGAGAGAATCATCTTCCTCTGGAGATTAGTGGAAGAGGTCACTTCTTTCACATCAGACATTTTAATCATTGTGATTGAGATTGTCTCCAGTGCTTGCTGCTGCTGAGAAAGTGTCATTTTCTCTCTTTAAATCTTTGTTGCTTTATGAGGATTATCTTCCAATCATCTTTCTATTGCTAGGTTTTGATTTGGGTTTTGGGTTGTTTTTTTTTGTTTTTTTTTTTGCTTGTTTTGGGTTTTGTTTGTTTTTGTTCTTAACATCTTGAAAAAATCACTGGTTTGGGCATGGGGGAGTTGGTTCTTCACACGACGTTACACACAAGCAGTTACTTCCATACACTGAAGTAGTATATTACAATACCTAACAAGGAAAGATATATGTTTCTAAATGAGTGAAGTTGGAGTAATTTTCATGTCATTTTGAAATTGTAGACAAATCAGTCTAAACTTTCTCTAACAACTGAGGCAGAAAAAGATATAAATTTTGAAAGAATTACTAATATGACAGGAATAACAAGAATCAGTGATTCTGGAAGATGTGTTTCTTACTGCAGATATTGAAAGTCTTAATAAAATGTTGAAAACTGATAATTTTCTTCAAGTTTATTTTTTATTTCTTATTTTCCCATAAAAAAAAAAACATTAGCTGTATTCATAGTGCTAGATCAATATTACATATGAATGTAAAAATAAATATTTAACCATGCACAAACCACATATTAAAATTTTCATTGTATTTGTTCAACACAGATATATTCACAGAAAAACAAGCATGAGATGGTCTACAAAAAAGAGTAAGATGAGTGGGACCCTATTTTATAACAAAATTATAGTGGGTCTCTTTGAATCACTATACAACAGTGCTGTAATAGCATGAGCTGGTATTTCCAAATGACACAACCTATGTGTTTTCCAGTAGCACTGTAGTAATTTTAATGACATCTGGAAGAACCAGAATAATTAGCATGGGTACTATGTGTCTTCTGGCCCTAGAGCCAGTTGGTTGTCCAGGAATCTGTACTTACGTTGCAATCTGTGACATGTGCAGGTCTCAGCAGGATCTAGCTTACATGCTCTATCAAAATGCAGGTCAAGATAGATAGATATGATTCCTTGCTATAATAATAAGGGAGAAAAATGCCAAAGAAGGAAGAAATTTAAAACTGTTTCAGCTAAAGGACAATGTTGGCACAAGAGCAAACTTCTTTAAGTATCTTTGAGTGAAATTAAGCTCAAAACCAGAACAGTGTTTCCAGATAGAAGCAAGGTCAAGAATAACTTTACAACAGCTATAAATAGGTGCAGAGACTATTATTAAGTTTTAAAATGGAGTGCAGCCCATTTATGAACAGAATGATTTATGCAGTTACCTGGAACAAAGGAAAGAACTTAAGCTCGAGAGGACTTCTGCAGTTCCTGTATCACCTCCTTCAATTCCCCTTCCAGATGACAATCTGGAACATCAAAACAAAATCACCAAACCTAACCTTCATCATTTAACAGAATATAGTACTTGTAGCTCACTACACTGTCACTGGAGAGAAGCAGTGATGTTCAGAAAGCTGTCCTGTTCACTAAAAATTTGAATTGCTGTGTGTACTATCTTTCTTTGCTTTCCATCTATAAAGTATAGCAAGAATGTGTGTTTCAATTAATTACCCAAATTCAGTAGGATTAAGGTTGGTTGCTACCAATATCTTATCAGAATGACCATTATTATCATATTTCCCCTTTTTTTCTTCTGTTCTTAGGGGGTTTTTCTATATACATTTAGACTACACATTCTTGTTAAGAATTTATCATTGCTTCAAGCCTTTCTGCAATAAAGCTTCCTTAACAACTAAATAATGGTAATGCACACAGTGAATTTTTAATCATTAAAGAAATTGCTATTTAAACTATTGTCCTGGATTCAGCAGTAGCAGTCATTTTTTCTTCTTCGTAGTAGCTGGTGCAGCTGTGTTTTGACTTTCAGTTGGGAACAAATCTGATAACAGGAATGTTTTTAGTTACTGCTGGAATGTTTTACTTTGACCAAGGACTTTGTGAGCCTCATGCTCTGCCAGGGAAGAGGGGAGGCCGGGAGGAAGCAGGGACAGGACACCTGACCNACTTTGACCAAGGACTTTGTGAGCCTCATGCTCTGCCAGGGAAGAGGGGAGGCGGGGAGGAAGCAGGGACAGGACACCTGACCCAAACTGACCAAAGAGGTATTCCATACCATAGCACGTCATGCCCAGGATGTAACTGGGAGTTACTCAGAAGGGCTAATGCTCTGGCGGGAGTTGGAGGAGGTATTCAGTTGGCGCTCGGTTGGGGTGGAGTGTATTGAGTTACCTGTTGGTGCTTGGTGAGATGCTGTATTCTTTTCCCTTGTTATTTCCTTTATTGTTATTATTATTGGTGGTAGCAGTAGTGATTTGTGTTATACCGTAGTTACTAAACTGTTCTTATCTCAACCCATGGGAGTTGCATTCTTTTGATTCTCTTCCCCATCCCTTTGGAAGCAGGGGAAGGCGAGAAAGGGGGGTTGAGTGAGTTAACGAGATGCACGGCTGGGTGTAAACCTTGACACCTGTAAATGTCTTCATGGTTTTTTAGCTCAGTATCTTTTTCCTTATGTGATGCCCAGTGGAACAAGTTAAAACCAATATTTAAGATGAGGTTGATATAATCCTATTTTAATAATAAACACAAAAGATAACTTTCATGAAGCCTAAGTAGTCCTTGGAGGACAGCACATAGTACTGGAAGCATGGCAAACATTTTAACACAGCTACATTAACATAGCTGAAAATAAAATCTTCAGGAGCACAGAATTTGATGCAGCAGAAATTACTTTTGCAAAACTGTAAATTGTCTGATTCTGTGCAAACTCAAACCAAGACCTTGCAACTTGGATCAGATATTTCCTGTAAGGAAATAAACAATGATAGGAGAATTGCTGGATAAGGAAACATTTCCAACTGTGAACAAACAGTTTTCAATTAAACTTTCAAAAAGATTTTTTTAAGGCATAGAAGCACCAAATTTAATAAAAGATAATTGTCAGAATTTACCAGACTCGTGTGCACAGTTTTGTTACCTGGTGTTCCTCTGCAGTCTGTGTTCCTCTAGAAATACCACTCATAAAGGCTCCAGCTTCTTTGGGCAGTGGCCCCTGAGGAGAAGATAACAAAATGCCACCCACTAAAACTCTGAGCAGAAGCAAAGCCACTTCTCAGCTTTTTTTGCATTTCAGTTCTTTCTGTGAGGAATTTACTAGCACTGCAGGATATTCTGCAGTGTTTCCCTTTGCTGTGCAGTACTCCCACTGAAGCCATTCTGCATTTGTCCTACAATACCATGAAGACTTTTTTCCTAATTCAAAAAGTATATTTGCTTTTGAATTACCACACTACTCAGCCCAGAAGACAAGGACAGTGGGATATCACCATGCAAAGACCATGCTGGGAATATAGCGGCACTGCTGAAGTGTTTACAGCAGCTGAGGAGCCGGGGTATATGCATATCTGTATTTCCATGGGTCTGGATTGTGATCAGATATGACCAGATGACTTGGACTTTGTAAACTGCTCTAAGAAGAACATCAATGCTAGCTGGACTCTGCCCAGAATCAGGCTCATGGGGGTATGTCTCCAGTGGGAAATAGGGTTCATATCACACACTCTGAATTTCTTACTAATCTCTTTAACCATAATAATACAGTATTATTTGGCCATGTTCCAGTAACATTGGTAATAGCTGTAGGTGAAGATTTCCCTAGCCTCCTCCAAGACAGAGACCCATTTCCTTATGCTGCAGAATGAAGAGTTTGTAAAACCTCTGGGAGAAAAAAAAGTCTTGTTTTATCCAAATGAATCTTCCATCTGAATGAACATATGGTACACTATTAAAACAATAATTAGCCTACCATCAAGGAGGAAGAAAAGAACAGGCTCAGAGTATCAGTGCTTTAAGAAACAGAAACAACACATCTTGGAACTTACTTTGCAGGTCTCCAAAATATGAAATGTAATTAGCCAGTGAGAATTTGAGCTTAATATATTATTAAACCTTGAAGCTGAAAATTAATTACTGTTATCAAGATTAATTTGAATCTAGGGGAAGGTGAGCTATACTCTAACAAATTCAAATAAATGTGCTCTTCATATACTTTTGCAAATTGCTGTGAAAACTTTCTTGCCTTCATTACCTGTGCAGGCCAAATACATTGGTAATTATTCAAACAAATGAGTTTTCTGTTTTGGGTGGGTTTTTTTGAAAAATAGCTGTTGACATGCATGTCGTAACCTCAATATAAAGAGAATGTGTTGTACAGTCACAGAATAGTAAACTGAGGCACTAAAATGTTCATTGAATTTCCTGCTCTTGCAAATCTAATCCAAGGTTCAAAAGAAATATAGGTATCTTTCATCAATATAAATGCTGTTTTCAAGACTGCTGAGCCTAAAGTCCATGCTTTGCCTTCTGCCACTGGAAGGCAGAAGACCAAGTTTTTTCCAGGAATCATTTTTTTATTGTGGTTGTTAACTTGAGGATAAAATTTGCAAGCTTTGCCCCAACATAAGAAAGATCTGGAACTGTTGGAGCATCCAGAGGAGGGTCATGAAGTTTGCTGGGGGTGGAGCACCTCTCCTACTGAGACAGACTTAGAGAGCTGGGCTTTCTCAGCCTGGGGGAGAGAAGGCTCCTGAGAGACCTTAAGACAGCCTGCCGGTACAATGAAAAAAATCTCAGTTATTTTAGGTTAACACTGTGTTTCATTATGGCATGAAAAGAACAGAGCACCAAACAACATGACAATAGGAAGTTCAATAAACAAATGATGCATAGGCTGTGTTAGCACAAGGTTTTCATACATTCCCACTGTAACACATACACATGATTAATGGAGACATGTCCTGATCAGCACACCAGTGAGTTGGTACAGTGAAACCAAGGGGACTGTCAGATGCCCTCTAGACTTGAACTCCCTCCAACCAGTCTCTATGTCAGGCTCTTGGGTGATGAGAGCACAATATTCCCCAACATCTTCTTGTGGGCAACAGCTACAAGATGTCCATTAACAGAGGTTAAGAGAAGAAAGCTCTGTACATTTCACAGCTGAGATTTATCAACGACCCTGTAATGTTCCTGTTACTCCCCTGCAGAGCACTATTCCCAGCTAGCCTACTGACATCTGTCTTCCAGCACTTCTGCCTTGCTTCTTAATACACATGGACATGGATAATGGCCTTCCATACAGGGGAACCCTTACTGGTCACATGGTATCACCTTGTCAGGGGAACCACACATGAATTTCTTGAGAACTTCAGAGTGGTTGGATTGACTATTCGCTTTTCTTTCTCTTTGTAGATAGCGATTTAGAAAACCAAGTAATGCACAAGCAAAAAGTTAGTAATCAGGTCATCTAGCAGAGGTCATTGTTCATTCAGCAATCTGATTTCAGGTCTTCATTCTACTCTGCTTCCTCTAACACCATCCTTGCTGGAATTTCTTGTAAGGAGGTAAAGAGCACAGGAAAAAGAAGCAAATCCATTCTCTGTGTTCCTTCAGAAAGGCCTTAAGTTCACTTGCACTGAATTCTGGTTTAACATGAGTCCAGAACTTTAATGACTAATTAATTGCTTTTTCTGAACAGACATTTATTCACATTTACAGTCTATTACTGTGTGAACTACAAATTTTTATGGTGTATGCTAATGTCATACCTGCAGAATGCTGAAAGGAAGATCACAGATTGCTAATGTGCATTTTTTAACAAAGCAGAAATAGACAAATTTCATGATAGGCAAATAAATTTTAGTTCCTTAATGCACTGCAATACAAGGTCAAGGGTGGACACTTCCATCTTCTCCGCAAGGGTGGTATACCCAGATAGGGAAAGTCAAGATCAAGCTTATATCTGCAAAGCATAGACCAAAGTATCTGCTGCAGAATCTCTCTCTTGAGAACTGATTTCATTGCAGCAAAACTTAAGCATGTAACAAGGTATCTATATTAGCAATATAATCCTATAAGGCTACCTTATGGTAAGAGAGTAAGCTGTTCTAGGCTTGTATATATATATGGATAGGCTTTACTTGTTTTGATTTAGCAGCAGGGGAAGCATGTAGTGACCACACTCTTAATTTAGATGTTTCTTGCAAGATTATAAATGTGCATGGGATGAATCTAGGGCTGGGTTTGCAAAATATCTGGGTAGGAGTTTCAGTTGTGAAAGGTTCTTTATTCTTTTTCTTACCAGCTAGGAAAAGCTTTATCTTCTATCAAGCTGTATTTTTAGTATGGTGGATTATTTTTTCTTTCACACTTTAAAATGTTATAAAAACAACAGTAAAGTTTATAATGATACACATCCTACAATTATGTCAGCTTGCTTATGATAGTTAATTCTGAGACACACTGATTGATCTTTGTAGTGGGATCATCCCTGGCAGGAGGCTTAATTAAGAAGAAGAGGAAATCTTCAAAACAAAGATGAAATCTGCAACCTCTCTCTTACTCTTTTGTAAGACCAGAATTTTCAGGCTGGTAAAATATCACTACTACAGTCTGAGTAAGTGTAAATACACTTGTCTTCTGATCAGTGTTCTTCCTCCTTTGAAATCCAATAGATCAGGGTGGGGTTTGGGGGGGAGAGGGGGTGTATGAGTGTTTTTTGTTTGTTTGTTTGTTTGTTTTAAGTGACACAGATTAATTCTAATTGACCATACACAAAACTGAAAAAGACAAGACCAAAATAGTATTATTCCAAGTCCACTAACAAGGCTTGTAAATGTAAATAGGTTGAAATATCATTACTTTAGCTTCCTCTAGCCCTTTTGGAATCCTCAATATTTTTTTTATAGACTTCTAGGACATCTGAATTGTATATTCATCATCATCATCATCATCAAATTATTATTCTTAGACTGTACTGATGCCCCTGTTTTTTAACATCAAGCATCAGGTTTTCAATTTACAAAGGTGGATTGGCAGAATAATTATGGGAGATATAAAATTCTATGTAAAAATAGTAAATGAAGAGTGTTTATTTGCTTGGTACATTTCCACAATGTCAAAAAATATTTTCACTTGCAGTGTTTGAGGCTTCAGATCATAAAATAATTGACACTGAAAATACTCATGACAAATGCATATCAACAGTACCTTTCCAAACTTTGAAACACAAACACATATTTGTGAAAAAATATTAAATACATTTAAGAAAATATATCAGAAGTTTCTTCAGTGTTCTGTTCACATGCTTAGAAAGATATTTTGCTTTTACCATTACTGCACAGATGTTTCTGATGTGCTAGAGAGGTATTTTCCTCTGCTATTTGCACACAGGATTCTCATGGCAGAGCTATGCATGTGAAGTAGCTTCTGACCACCACTTGTGTTTCTGGGAATATGGTGCCTCTGATGTCAACCTTTTTATTTAACAGTAAGGAAAGCGCTAGTGGTGATGGTATTTGTGAATGAGCTATGAAGTTTTCTCTCTTTTGAAAGGTAAATGTAAGGCAGATTTGTTTTAAAAGCTTGTCTTTCTCTCGCTGATTACCATACATATATATATCTGTATTTTGGAGAAGTACCATAATATAGAGCAGTGAGTAGCCACAACATCCCAAGAGACCATAGCATGTATTTCTCCTGAGAGTCTTGTGCAGACTTCCTTTCTTGACTGCATGACAGTGACTGAAGAAAAACTATTTTCTGACACTTCCACAGAAGTGTCAGTATATTTTTCTCAGACACAATTATCCCTGCTTCTCATAACTGAGGGAAGGTATCTACCTTAAACTCTTCTTTCAGGATCTCAGTTTCCTTTGTCAAATTATTCTATGTGTTCAAAAGCAGTTCAAAAGCAACATTGAAATTTCCTGCCTGGCATTTTAATAGGGATAGCTCAGATTTTAGGCCTGCAAGGGTGGATGTTTGTTTGTTTGTTTGTTTGTTTTCTTTTATTATTCACTACAGCAAAGTGGAATCATAAGGAAATACAGAATCATGCTAAGAATATGGAAAGACCAGTGAGTTATTCTAAAGAGGAAGATGTGAAGTTAGACAGAAAATATGTTCCACTCGAGGGAAAAATGCAGTTACTAAAGAAAAATTTTAATATCTGGATTCCAAAATGCCATTGTAGGACATTGGAGCTCTTGAATAATAGCTGTCCCTTTACATTTATCCCTTTATAGGCCAGGCTTGAAAAATCACTTTGGACTGTCCATTATGAATCACATTCTCCCTTTCAGAAAGGTGAAGCATCAGGAGATTGCATAACTGCAGATGAGAAGGAAGTCAAATAAAGAAATGCCTGACATGGAAGCACAGGATAAAAATGACCCTGAGTTATAAAATATTTAAGGATTATTTGTTTGTTTGTTTGTTATGAGATGCTTTTAGAAGTTTGGAATTAGTTTAATTTTATCACATGCATATATAAGCAGTGTAATTCGACATTTGAGCAAGCCATATGTTTCTTTTAATTGAATAAGAAATAAAAAAGGTATTGTTTGGGTGCAGTTCAGCTCTTTCTATTGGAGAGGTCTAAAATTTGTTAAAAGGAAGTTAAAGATAATTAGCTTCGGTGAATGTGTCTATGCTACGAACTTCTAAAACTAAGTGAGATGAATCCTGTCTTGCATTTTTGGAAACATTGTTTTCAAGGAAAGTCTTTTAAGGAAAAAATAAAGTTTTCAAGAATGTATTTTGCTTTAGGTAAAATCCTAATTTCAGTTGAAAAAGTTTTGATGGAGAGCTGTGGACTAACTCTAAATCATGCATGAAATCTATACTAAAAGACTGGGGTTTTTATATATTTGTGGGGTTTGACTAGTTGATCTTGGAATATAAAAAATCCACTTCAAAATGTGGCAACTAAAAACCAATATAGTTGAGTTGTAGTAAGAATTTTTTGGGGTAATGAAGTTAGCAGATACGGCAGTGATCGAATATTAGGAGTTAACCTGTGGCTCAAGAATCTGGGATTTTTATAACCACAAGCAAAAAGAGAATTGTGCTTTCTGACTGATCAAAGTGCACTGGAGACAGGAGACTTTCCCTCTTCTATGTGTTTTTGGGATGGTATATATAAGGTACTTGTATATGGTATGTATCAGTACTTTTAAAATATAATCCACTATATACACATCAAATATTTAAACATTTTCTTAGTACCTCTTACACATGACCGGCGCTTTCCATAATGCAAAAGTAATATTATTAATACTGGAGAATTATAGCTAATTATAGCTATTTCTTCAGATGAGTTTGAACACCAGAAGCATGATACTGATTAAAACCACAACTTTAAAATATTATGTAGGAATATTCCATTAAAAATAGTTTTTATATTTTTGTCTTGAATTGTTAGATAGAAAAAAGCCATTTTATGCAGTTTGATTTGACTTACCCTTGTAAAAGGCTTGTGCATGCAGAGATGCAATTGACCTGTTTCTATTGATCATAATTTATAAGATATGAACACCGGCAATAATCTCATTACTCCAGATTATCAGAAGGATGTTTAAAAATATTTTTATAAGCATTGCTTTTCTATAACAGGAATACATTTAAACATCAATTTTTTTTTAGGGTTGTGAATTACACCGAAAACCAGATTCCTGTTATTAAAAGAGTTATTCCAGTTTGGTGCACTTCACTGCTCCAGTATTCAGTATGAATCCATATTTTCTGTCAGGAAGTTAGCCAATATCATCATCTTATGTTTGGATGTGTTCTTCAGTCTTAAATTGAGGCTAGACTTTTGATAGTTTCTTCCAAGTTATCTGTAGAATTGTAAAAGTAATAATAGACAGGATTAAAATAATGTCATATATAGCATAATATTCAATGAGAAAATTATTTTGATTCACATTTTTAACAATGATTCAAAGAGCTAAAAGAAGTGAACTCAAACAAACTAAAGGTGTACATTAAAGTGAGGTCTAGCCGACAGAAATATTTCAAAATATAATGCTGAGACCCCTATGTTAACTACTGAACAGACTGAAGACAACACCAGGAAACCAGCAGTCATAGAGTTGAACAGCTAAGTATAAAAATCACTAATTTCCACAGAATATTTTTACACAGAATTCCATGGATCTAGTATTTTGAGGAATATTTTCACTGTTGGTTGAGATCCTCTGAGGTAAGGTATCCTGTTTTATGGAGTTGTTCCTTAGGCAGCATAATGTTACTTGATATATATACTGATGTTTAAGCTACCTAGATGGAATTTACTGTATCTCACTTCTCTATCTCTTGACAGATTGAACTGCAAATGTTCCAGTTCTCTATTCACAAAGTACAGACTTTCTGCAAAGTTGTGGTCATTCTCTATGGTCCTTCTGTGTTTCACTGTGTCAACTTTCTACAAATCCTCTTGAAAACTGAAAGTCATTTACCAGACTTTTTTTTTTTTTTTTTTAAGTGGA
>NDXB01003501.1:711-26732 GCA_002631895.1 Agapornis roseicollis | reverse complement strand
ACTAAACTGTCTACCTGGCCTGACAATATTCAAAGAAAGTAAATAGGATGATTAGTGGGTTTTGACAGTGATGGCACTGGCAATCAACATGGATTGATGGAAAATGTACCTTGTCAAACATATGTGACATCTTTTTACATGATAAATTTTGTGGATAACTGCAGTTGATATCTGCACTGGCATAATGCAGTTAAATTAATATAAAGCAGTTCTCCATCTTTTATAAATCTTGATGAAAATAACTGCTATGCAAAATCAACAAAATGAAATATCAGATCATCTATGAAAAAATGTTTCCGAAAGCAATTACAAATAAAGTATCATTGTACAACAGGATGCATAACCTGCATGCACCTGAAAAGTTAGTTCCTGCTTTCCAACCTCTTTATCAATGATCTGGTCAAATTTGCTGACAATGGATAATTAGTGAGTGCTAAGTAATGGAGAAAGACTAACTCTACTAAATTATATTGATTAAGAAAATTACTTGTCTCTTGACAGCATGTTCCTTAACAGAGGCAAAGAAAGGGATGCATCAAGGAACAAAGTATGTAGGTCACACTCGCAGGATGGAAAACAGTGTCCTGGCATTCAGTGACATTGAAGGACTTAAAGGAAACAGGAAAATACAAGTGAGGAGGCTGTACTTGTGTAAAGAAGTTGAGAGATTTTTTTACTGACATAATTACATGTGTTTTGGGGGGAATGTTTTTAAAAGGGATGTTGAAATACTAAAATAGTATGGAGCTAAATTACAAGGCCAACTCAAGAACTGTGAAACTAGCAAAGTGTACCCCAGATTTAACACACTAGAATAGCCAGTGATTGGAAAAACACTACTTTGGAATACAAACAAGAAACAGGTCATAAAATTTTAGTTTCATATAATTATTTATGCTGGAAGGGACCTCTCAATGTCTTCTAGTCTAATCTCCTGCTCAAAGCAGTACTAACATTAAAGATAGATCACTTTGAACAAGGCTTTGTCCACTCAAATTTGAAAGTCCCAGAAGATGAATATTTCACAGCCCTGTTGATAATCCTGTTCCAGTCCTTTTCCATTCATTTGGAGATTTTTCTTTTTATATCCAGCTGAAATTAACTGCAGCTTATAGCTATTGCTTCCCATCTTCTGACTGAGTACCTTTGAGTGAAGTCTGTCGTCTTTATTTCCTTAATATTTTAAAACAATTTCTTTAGGCTGATATGTAAAAGCTCCATTACTGACAATTAAATGTGGTATGATGATAAGAAAATCCCCTTAATTTGTGAGTGATTTGGGTAGGGTTTCCAAGAGATACAGGTTCACACTGATTTGGAGAAAACTCCAGGAACAAACTCGCCAACAAAGTTTTCAAGTTGACAAGCAGGTATTCTTTATTGTGGTGCCAGGAGACACGGGGGATAGCTCCTCCTAATGTGTGTCCCATATTGCTACACAAGCCATCCTTATATGTCCCTGAGCATACGTACATATTCATGAGGCTACGTATGAATCACACTATTTTCCAGAAAGTTTCACACATGCATAAAAAATTGTGTGGTGGTCTCTGAGAGTCGTTTACTTCTTCCAACAATCTTCATCACTTCTGGCAGCCTTTGAAGTAGATGCTTATACCAGCTTAATTGGTTTGTTAGACCAATTAAGAGACTTAATAATCCTCCTGTCCTCCTACTTATCAGTTAGTTTAACTGTAGCCCATCCTGGGCACCTGCCACTCCCAGATACTCCTTATCTTTGCATCCTGTTCCTCTAGATTGTTTTTCTTAAAACTGTATCAACAATAATGATTTATCTTGTACAATTCTCAGTATGTTCTCTAGCTGGACTCTATGTATCATGCACCTCTGTAATTTTCCATTGCTACTGTTACAAAGCAATCAAGCTTAATATTACTTAAAACTGATTCTAAAGGTTTATATATTCCATTTTGTTATTTTGTGCCCCCCCCCTTGTCTCAAATCCCCCCTTTTTTTGTCCTTTGCAAATTTTTTTTCGCAGCATTTTATATGTTACCATTACTGTCTACAGTCTTTTTGAAATAATTTCCCATTTCTACTTGGTGCTTGATATCATTTCTTTTCCAGCCTTCATAATTTATCATAGATCGTTTACAACACCAGAGGAAACATTGTATCACACCACAAGTAATCAATAT
The DNA here is from genome assembly GCA_002631895.1 of Agapornis roseicollis. NCBI lineage: Eukaryota > Metazoa > Chordata > Aves > Psittaciformes > Psittacidae > Agapornis > Agapornis roseicollis. Next base: position 24,573 of record NDXB01003501.1, on the reverse strand, counting down.
TAAAACAGTTAACATCAATATTCCTGCAACCAGTTGCCTCAACCAGGAGAGATTAGGTAAGCATGAAGTTAACTTTTTCCATATTTCTTCAAAACCCCATGATGTGTCATCCATGGCCATTTTATGAAATATCTTAGTTTGTTCCAAAATTTCCTCCATATCTGTTTCAATTCTGCCACTTTGATCTATATAAGAGCAACAACTTTCATTGATTATGGAATAAGCCCCTCCTTGTGATGCCAATAATATGTCTAGAACCATTCGGTTTTGCAAGACCACCTTAGATAGGGTTATATAGATAGTTTTACTTTCCATTTCCTCTGTGGTTGCTGAGATATTTATAATTGCCTTCTCTAATTCACTTACTCCCAAGGATAGAATTAGCCCTATGAAATGCAGTGTGCCATTCAATAATAGGGTTAAATCCTTGCTTAACCCACTTAGCAAAACTTCTAATCCAGGTCCCAGAAGGATACATGTCAATAATAGTTAGATTGGGTATCACAGCACCTAAGGTGCATACCCCCTTCTAGTTTGGGGGGTAGAGTCTTATAAGCATTTTCTCCACATAACCTATACCACCCTTCCCTTTAGTAACTGGCCACCACTGAACTATGATACCATCTATATTAATAGTTTGATTGCAATTTGAATGGTGACCTACATCTTTGGCATTTAAAGGAGCATGATCTCCTACCCTGGTTCCTGGTGTAATACATCTTTAGGCAGAGGCATAATATTTATTAGCTGGATTAAGATTAACTATTCCAAATTTTAACCTTTCCCTTGGATATAGATTTCTACTATTCACCCACAAATTTGTCCATGAGATAGTGTTAGGAATTGGAACTCCAGTTAATGGAAGATCCAGATTTTCTCCTGATTTAGGCAATGGTGCACACACCCAACAGTCACTATGATTAAACCTTAACATTCTGCACTCATTTCAGGTATAAGTTCTGGTCCCAAGCTTGTGCACCTGTTACCATATGAGTCCGAATTATGACTGACTCAATTTCATATGTAAGGGTCCTGAAGGTTCAATCCACCATGTCTTTTCTGGCTCTTTATTCTTGAATAATGTATCCAAGTAGGTTGTTCCTTTATCTTCACTGCTGTAAAAGTGGTCAATAATATCTGGTACAGTCCACTCCACTTCCACTAGAGGATCTCCTGAAATATTCTTAACATAAACCCAGTCTCCAGATCTGAAAGGGTGAATTGGATAATCCAAACCTCTTGCTCTTGTCCCTACTCTTCTCTTATTTACTTCCTCCAATTGTTTTCCCAGATTTTTTTTTTAACTTTCATAAATAACTTCACAATTAAACAGCTTTAATGAATACTATTAAACCAATCAGAATGGTCACCAGTTAGCCCTGCATAACATCTTGTATGCTGAATAGTCATGAATGCTTGTAACATTGCCAATAAATTTGTGATGATAATATTTAACAAAGAATGATTTTGCCAGTTGGAAGCAAAGTTATTCCCTATTCCCTGTCCTCCCTACCACTTCCACATCCCTCCAGCCTGTGTCATGAGATCTTTATCATCTCAAAGTGATGTTAGACATAAGCAGATGGGACATTATTTTGATATCTTATCTAAGGGATAAAATCACCCAGTAGTGCAACTGCTCTCCTAATATTGGTCCTTGTCATCAATACATTTCAAAAATTCACTGCCAATGTGTGATTCTTGCTGTACGACCTTATTAGAGGTCTTTTGTTTGCTTTCACATAACAGGACCCCTCTTGTCAGTCTTCATTTCCTTCAAGTCAGTTTTCAAACTAATTTGCTGCATTTTCATTATGCAGCACATCAGTGCAGAAGGTCTCTTAGCTCCTGCCAGCAAGGCACAACCAGAGTCACACTCATAGCCAGAGAGTTATTCTTGCACAGGATACAGAAATGTATATTATTAGTTGGGGTGAACCAAGCCTATACCAAACAACCAGTGTGACATGGGCAGAGGAGGAAGCTAAACAAAAGATTATGAATGTTCTCTATAAAATGTTCTGTACCATCGCAACAATGATGCAACAATGCAACATCGTAGAGAAAATACAGACAACTGACTGAATTAGTTAGCACAAAGGTCCGACAACTCTAAACAAATGATTCTCCTTTGGGTGTTCTGGTCTAACCCCAGCTGGAAATTAAGTACCATGCAGCCCCTCACTCACTCTATCCTTCTTTGGTGGTAGAAGGGGAAAAAAAAGGGTAAAACCTGTGGGTTGAGATAAGAAGAGTTTAATAATTGAAATAACATAAAAGATTAAAAGAAGAAGAGGAGAGAGAGAGGAATCAAACAAACAAATGAAAAAAAACCCAACTAAAGAAAAAGCCAGGTAATGCACAGTACAATTGCTCATTACTGTCTGACTGATGGACAGCCCATCCCTGAGCAGTGATCAGTTCCTTCCATCCAACTGCCACAGTTTATATACTGAGCATGATGTGCTGTAGTATGGAATATCTCTTTGGCTAGTTTGGGTCAGCTGTCCTAGCTGATTATTTAACCAGCAGAACAGGATTAGATGGATTCTGTCTTGCTACAAGAAAAACCAAGACCTGCCAAGCCCAAGCCCAAGCCCAAGCCCAAGCCCAAGGCCAGGCCCAGTATCTTAGATTGAGGACAATGGAGGAGAAACAAAATTCCAAAAGAAAAATCTGTTGCCAGGCTCTCATCAGATTCTCATAATCTTGAGGACATAAAGCNCCCTCACTCACTCTATCCTTCTTTGGTGGTAGAAGGGGAAAAAAAAGGGTAAAACCTGTGGGTTGAGATAAGAAGAGTTTAATAATTGAAATAACATAAAAGATTAAAAGAAGAAGAGGAGAGAGAGAGGAATCAAACAAACAAATGAAGAAAAAACTATATGTACATTTATGTCTTCTATATCTTCTATTGCTTCTCGTTACCTTTTTCAATTTGCCTTTATCTTGTCAAAATAGGAAAGATGATTGAAAAAGAAACTGCAGAGCTATCACTTGCTTACCTGCTACAATGGCCTGCTTGACAGAATAAGAAAGTGTAACCAAAATCCACAGCTTAAAAAGGGAATTTCAATAGTTTATGATTGATTGCTCTTCAGAGGCATCTGATTTCAAAATATATAGTGCTGCCTTCTGATTCTTTTGTCTGATCTAGCTAATGCATGTTCATTTACTTTATAATTTTCCAAACTTCCTCCTAAATTTACAAGTGTGCTTGCCATGCNACCTGCTACAATGGCCTGCTTGACAGAATAAGAAAGTGTAACCAAAATCCACAGCTTAAAAAGGGAATTTCAATAGTTTATGATTGATTGCTCTTCAGAGGCATCTGATTTCAAAATATATAGTGCTGCCTTCTGATTATTTTCTTTTGTCTGATCTAGCTAATGCATGTTCATTTACTTTATAATTTTCCAGACTTCCTCCTAAATTTACAAGTGTGCTTGCCATGCCAACTGTGAAATTTGTGATCTCCTCAGGAATCTGAAACTTGTCTGTTTAATGCTGTAATAAAACAGAAGCACATTTGTGATAATGTATTTGCTTAATTTCTGTGAGATTCAGTTTACCACAAATGGTATTCCACAAGAGAAGTCCCTGATCAAAAAGAATTTATGCCTACTTTCCATTATGACACCAATATACTGACCAGGGTGTGAAGGGAACATAGAGTCATGGGTGTGATTTCTTCCTACCCATTGCATAGCTTGGACCATTTCTTCCCTTTACATTCCTGTGAAAGAATCCATGTGTTAGAAAGCAGAGCTCTCAGGAACGACCTAACACTTCCAAGGCATGTTTCTTTGTATTGGTACATGTACCATGATTTTTCCACATTATTTTAAAAAATGCTGAGGGAAATATAATCCAGCCCTGAAACACTCTAACAGAGATACTCTTGCTCAAAAATTCCTGGTCAAAATATCAATTTTGATGTATGATAAGTGCAGTCTAAATATACACCATTTAAGCAAAATGTTTCATGGTGCCAAACCAAATGTCCCTTAGAGTTCCTGTTACAGCATGTAAACACTATTACCTTTTCCAAACAGTCTTTAGTCTCTTTCAAACAACAAGCAGAAGAAAGAAGCAAATAAATCTAATTCAATACAATCCATTTTACATATGTTGATTACCATTAATTAAACTATTTTCTTTTAATTCTTTAACAGTCAAGTCCAGGTCTGCTACTGACCTCTGGATTAATACTTGGCTAATAAAACTGTAATTATCCTGGTAACACATCTTTGTTTACTTGTAATTTAATAGAACACACTCAGTGCTCCCACCTTTCTTTCAGAGTTTCACAATGGCAAGTTTTTTTATATTTAACATTTAAGTGCTTGAACATACATAATTAGTGGAGATGCTTGGATCTGATTTAAAGAAAAGATTTCAGGTCTTTCTGTGGACTAGTACTCAACTACGGATTTTCAAATACATCTCAAAATCTCAAAAAAGGTAAACAAGCAGCAAAGGAAAGCTAATAAGTATTTATTTATCTACTTATTTATTTTATTTTGCATATTATGGCATATCTCATAAATAAATAAACTCATAAATATATTTTTATACATTATATATGCATGTGGCTTTTTAAAGGCTTGATCTTTACAAAAAATTATCAATCCTGCTATGTAGTATTATGAAATAAAAATCAAGACTTTTTCATAACAGATCCTTCTCCTCTCTTCAGCTTCTGTTTTTGTAAATCATGCATTTTTAAGTTGCTCCTATGTATCCATGTATCCCTTCAACTTTCTGCACTGATTGTCTGAACAGAGACTGAGGAAGGTAATCTAGAATTGTTTGTCTCAGTTTATGCATCTCTTCTGAGTGCATTTTTAACTATTCTGATTTGCCCTCATTTATATGAGAAAACAGATGCAGTTTGAAAAACCAGTGTCATTATATATGCCCATACATACTGCTTTTTTGCCTCTGTGCTGTTTGCCTCAAAAGGGTCTTCTTTCCCTTAAACTGTTCTTCCTCAGTTTAGATTCCCCCTTTGACCCTTTCTGAACCTAATTTATTTTTTTCCTCATAATTTTGCTGTTGCATGCCACTTTTCTACTCTGAAGTTTTTTCAACTGAGTCAATTTGGAAGCAATCTGCTTTACCCTTCAATAAGTGCTACATTTTTAAATAGTGAATTTCCCAGTCAGCATGAGAAGAGCTTCTCCCTGATTTACTAATTATGCTGCTTTCAATTATATTTTATTTCTCCAACAGTGACATCATCTTGAAATGCAGGAGTGCTGGCATCTTAAAGGAGCTGTTTGTTGTGAAGAGATTCCATTTTATATACAAATTTCCAAGCCTGAAAAAACCTCAGGTGGATTTACAATTCATTCACATTTATTTTTCCACCATCCTTACTTGGTAATATATTCTTCAAAGCAATTTATATGTAAATATTTATTTGAAGAAAGGACAGAGAGTGACGGAGGGAAACAGGCAAGCTACACCACATGCATTGCAGTACATTTTCTTAAAAACAAGAATTGGTGTAGGACCTTCTCTCTCCACATTGCTGCATTAGAAAACAAGCTAGATCCATGTAGAACTTCTGGCCAGGTGAGCTGTACAGGTTCTTACACCAACTATGTACAGATTCTCAAAGCAACTTTGGTCAAAGTCCACGTGGAAGCGGTTACGACTGGCATGGGCCACACAGTCCCCACATACTGTATAATCCCTTACATAGTTCAGAGTTAGCCCATATAACATGTGTTTAGTGCCTGAGCTAATTTTGATATAGCTTCCCATTGCTGCAATCACACTTCTGACTACAGTAGGTTTATGGTTATTCATTGTCATGGTAAAAAGGTAAAGCACTGAACAGATTTCTTAAAGCAATGGGATAACAGAGAAGAAACACTGCCAAGGTTAGATTGTCAGGAGCAATATAGGAAAGAGATGAGAACCAAGCTCTGAAATACATAAAACGACACACCTATCTGTATCTGTATCAGCACCTGTCTTCCTATTGATATGTATCATACGTGTGCATATATATAATCAAAATATGCAATTTTGTATATTCAAATGCTCTTTTATTCAGAAATTAAGCAGAAGCAGCACTGATCAAGTTTCTCATGAAAAACCAAAACTAATCATCAAAACGACAAAACTCAGAGTCCAAATGATGATTGACTTTGAGAACCACATAAATACAGTAGATACTCAGGTTTGCATCTAATGCTGCATCTGCAAAGAAAACAGCAATGACTCCTTTTCTTATTCTCGCAGGGAATGGTTAACAAATGAAAGCAATCATTTTAGAACAGGCACTTAACAGGACCTTTCCAGATGATCATTTCCATCTGAGCATTACTAAGTCTGGATTTTTTGTTGTTGTTGTTTTTCTACTTACATGCCAAAATATACCATATGCCACATGATGTGATGTTGAAAAAGCAAACATCATTTCTAAATCAAAAATGACACACTTCAAAAGAATAATAAGGGAACTGAGTGTTAGTCATCAGTCAGCTTTCTGGACTAAAATCTTTTGAGCTGACATTTTTACTTCTACATTCATAAGCCTGATCCTTACTTTTGAACCATAAATTTAAATAGTAAACAAATTATTAACAATAAGCTGCTATCAACTGTTTGTTGTATGATCATTAAGACTTCTCTCCTAAGACTTCTCTAGTACCTCAAAAATTGCACTTCTATTTTAGCAGTATTTATTTGAAATATTTTTTGGAAATAATTGTACATCTGAAGCATCTTTTCTTTCTCAGCTTAAGAATTTCTCATTGCTTTCATAGCCATGTTTTTATATGATTGTTTACATTATTGTATATTTGAGGGTAAATGATTACATTTGAGACACCCTTTAAAGATTATCAAAGGCAGCAAGAACCCTGCAGATTTTATACACTGTTTCAAAACACAAAACCAATCTGAGCACTGAAGAAATTAAAAAAAAACTCTGAAATGATATTTTCGGATTATTTTCACTTTAATTTTAAATTCAGGGCCAGAGTTCACTGCTGACAATATGGAGAACTAATCAGGGAATACAAATAAACCAGTGATATTGTAGGCCTATTCTCATTGCCCATCAGAGTTTTGCTTTTTGTCTGCATATAGGCAAGATTGAATACAACTGGCCCCAAATGTAACAAACATAAGTCTATGAAAGTGAAATGACTATTTAAGTTTTTTAAACAAGGTATTAAAAAAAAATGACATTACTTTTATTAGTTACAATTAATTATTCTGTGAATTATTTTATGAACACCTTATATTTGATGCTTTCATACAGAAGGAAATGCATGTCTTTGTAGTCTACGGATTACATTTGATTTTACAATTTTAAGGCTAATGCCTAAATTGAACTTGTGGAAGTTCAGGGCTATACTGGGTTTGCAGGGCAAAGTTTAGATAGGGGAGGGGCTACAGGAGTGGCTTCTGTGAGAAGTTGCTAGAAGCTTCCCCACATGTTGGGGCAGAGATTCCCCTGTAGCCCATGATGCAGCCTAGGGTGAGGCAGGCTGTCCCCCTGCTGTCCATGGATGTCCATGGTAGCAGATATCCTCCTGCAGCCCATGGAGGACCCCACATGGTGCAGGGGAATGCCCAGAGAAGGCTGTGACCCCATAAGAAGCCCACACTAGAGCAGGCTCCTGGCAGGACCTGTGACCCCATGGAAAGAGGAGCCCACAATGGAGGAGGTTTGCTGCAGGACTTGTGACCCTTCAGGGGACCCATGCACCCCATGGAAGGGACCCACACCAGAGTCCCCTCTTATTTTATTTATTTTATTTTATTTTATTTTATTTTATTTTATTTTATTTTATTTTATTTTATTTTTTTATTTTTTATTTCTTTTTATCCTACTCTGATTTAATTGGTGGTAAATTCACCCAGTTTCCCCAGGCTGAGTCTGTTTTGTCTATGGTCTCTCCCTGTCCTTATCTTGACCCATGACCTTTTTGTTATATTTTCTCTCCCCTATCCAGCTGAGGAGGATAGTGATAGACCAGCTTTGGTGGGCACCTGGCATCCAGCCAAAGTCAACCTACTATGAGTACACCAAACACATGCAAGGTCACATGTTTTATTGGCTTCTTCTTTATGAAATGACAACTACAAACATTCACTGTTTCTTTAATGTGTAGAAGAAGGCTGAACCTTGCAAATCGTAGGTGGACAAAGTGGTCTCAGTTAGACAAATAGAGATCAGCTGAGTTACCCAAACTGCCTAGTCTGCCTTGCCTTCAGCTACCAACCTGGAAGGCTTAACCCACTTCTCTGGGATAGCTGCCAGCTCTTTGCAGACATCCCATGTACCACAGGGTGTCTGAAATACTGCATGATGCCTGTCCTTGAGCACATTAATTAAGTACATTAATTTGATAAGCTGAATCAAGTTCTAATGCATGCCTTATCCTCATTGCCTTCAACAGCAGGTTGCACATGTGCACATGTAGGCAACTATTGCTTCAAGGAGCAGAGCTTTAATCCACATTGTTCTGTTCCACAAAGTTCTGTGTCAACCTGGGCTCTTGAAACAACCTCTACTCCTTACTGCAACTTCTGTTTCTTGAGGGTCTTACCATCTTCAATCATTTCCATAAATGACTCTTCTTCCTCCATCTGATCTCCTAGCACTACTGTTTTGCTGAAGTTTTTACTCCAGATCCTTGTGTCTATGTGAGATCAGAAAAAATGAAACAAACAAAACAGATGGGTTTTGTCAGATACCTGACACTACCATACGTCTCTATAACAAAGGTTTTGACCACATCTGGCAATTCAGTTTATGTGGATGCATTTCTGCTTCAATTGAGAAAATTTGGTTCCAGTCTTAAGCAGAAGAAAGTGGTAGGCATGCAGCTCCTGCTCTGTTCTGCAGTTAAAAATGCAAAGGGTGAATCTCAGTTTCTGTGTAATTAATACCCATTAAAATGAATCACATAATGTTAGTGGAACAAAGTTGGGGTGGCTGTTTAATAATTTTGTCTTTAAGCGTATGTTTTATTTTCTCCTTTTTAAGTAAATGATGCTTCTTAGGGGGAAAAAAGAAACCAAAAACCAAAATAAAATAAAAAAACAGAACCAACCAACCAAACAAACAAAAAAACCCCAAAATGCTATTGAAAAACTAACAGATTCTCTCAACCAAACAACAGAAGTTGCAGAACTAAACCCATGTATCTAAGAGCATGTTTAATTGCAAATGTAAACATCATAATTGCTTTTGCAAATGGAAATATCTTAATATAAATGCTAAAAGTTTTGCCAGATGATTGTTCTAAATGTACCAATAAGGTCATTAGGTAAATCAGAAACTCACTTTGCCATCAATCTTTATAAGCTACAGTTTAGTTCTGGTATTGAATCATAGTAGATCAATTCAGCTCACATCACAGGTATTTACGTGCCTGAGCACTTTGTCATGCAGCTAGATTAATCTACTTGAAAAAATTTAAAAGCATACCTATAGGATAAGTTAAAAAAATAAAAACATTTTTTACATCCTGCATCATAAACACAAATAAATTTCTTTATAGCCTTTATAATATAACAATGCAGACTTCAGGCCATTATCATATTTTCTAGCCATCCTTTTCTAATAAATATATATGTATGAGGCAACTAATTATAAGATATATAATCAGCAACCCTTTCCAAAGTCATAGTTCTTTCTTACAGGAAAAAAAAATATAGACCAACTTTTGGGACAGAAAGAGAGTTTGTGGTGGGATGCTTAGGAAGCAAATGAAATCACATAGAACTGTCATTCTGTTGCTGTACTGGAAGTAAAAGCCATGTAAGTTACTGTGACGCATTGGGTGACCCAGAATTTTACATATTCATTTCCTGAAGTCATTGTTTTTGTTCAGTAAATACTCCCAATACATGAAAAAAAAAAATCAATTTCACTTGACAGAAAACCAAATGTCACCTTAATCAGTCTTTCCTCTGGGTTACAGCCTTTTTAGCATTGCACAGCCTATTTCTGTTATGGTTTAAGGTTAATGAGATCTCAACCTAACAGTCTTGCATTAGAACTTCCACATTGCTGCAAAGTAATGGAGGAGACTGATCGCTACAAATGAAATATTAAAGATGCATTTTCTTAATATAAAATTAGTTTTCAATGGATTATTCATTCAGTATGAAAGTTTGGATGATGATATATACTTTAATTTTTAGGCAGTCAACCCAGGGCACACAAAAAACGCAATGGTATTAAGGTATTACTATTTCTTTTTTATGAGGTGTACAGCTACAACTTACATTAGATCTCACTAATTAAATAGTTGGCTGATGCATGAATAGAAGACCTCTAAGTAAAGGGCACAACAGCTGAAATCCTGGTCCAGAAATGGAACAGATCTGCATGAAACTTCAGTGAGGTTAAGATTTCATCTGGCCAGTTTTCTCTAAAGCTACCACTGCCTTTTTAATGAGATGGAAGATAAATACCTAAACAGGCATTTAAATTATACTTTCTTATTTATATCCTTATTTTTCAGTATTTTCATGCATAGTTAGAGAGTTACGTCCTCTACCTGCATTGAGTACAACGACCCTTCCTCTCAGCTGTCTGCCTTTTCCCTTTAGCATTTGTGTGAGTGAAGATGCAATTTTCTGTCAGTTGATTCAGTAAGAAGGTAAATTCCTAGCCAGTTTTTACTTCCTAGAACATTTGATTAATACAAGCTGAAGAAAGAAGAATTTATATTAGGAGTCTCCTGTACATAAATATCTCTTTTTGGGAAAACAATTTCTAATAGTGCATTTTACCAAACAGAGTGTCACCTGAAACCAGTCTAAGTCCATGTTTGAAGCAGACCAACAACTGGATGATCAACTGAATAATGACACAGGTGCTATGTCTCTCTCTGATATGTATCTCTTCAATCTGTTCAGGAAATTAATCGTTTTGCAACAAAGCTTAGTACTTTCAAAGGTGTAGAGGAAACTGCACAACTGTTTCAGCATCTGATGATATCAGTGAGGCCAGTGATGTTCAGGCAAGCAGTCCACTGAAGACAATGACTAAGTTTGCAACATCTCTGTTATCATCAGAACAATGATAAGATTTGTATGCAAAATGCTGAAAAGTCAGGGAAATGTGAAAGATATCTAAAGGAAGTGAAGCCTGAATATAGGTGGATTAATGAAACATATAAGCAAAACCTCTGAGATACATTCAAAATATTAAAATTTAACTATACTATTTAAATATACTCCAGAAAACAGGAATAATGTTACAGATCCTTGGTCTTGACTTCTACTGTGATATACATAATGTTTCATGAGCAGTGCTTGAATGTGTACGAAAAGCTGCTTCCTTGTAATTCTGACCAGGGTAATGAAAGTCTGGTTTAGCAACTATCTTCTTTCCCCAGTCCCTCTCTCACCCCATATGCCCCTCCCTCCCTTCCCACCTCCCCCCCTCAAACTACCCTGCACTACTAGTTTGGTACTATATTCTAAGATATCAGATGTTTGAGGTGGAGAAAATGCACACAAACATATTTCAATTCTTTCTTAAACCACACTAGGAGAACATTACTCCCCAAATATATGTTATTCAGAATAGACCATAGTATGATCTATGTGTTTTGCTTTATTTTTCACAGAATAGTTGAAGTTGGAAGGGACCACCTAGTCCGATCTCTCCTCTCAAACACGGTCACCCTAGAGCACATTGCTCAGGATTGTGTCCAGACAGCTCTTAAATCAGGGAAGGAGACTCCACAACCTCTCTGGGCAACCTATTCCAACACTCAGTCACCTTCACAGTAAAGAAGTTTTCTTTATGTTCAGATGGAACTTCCTGTGGTTTAGTTTATGCCTGTTGCTTATTGTCCCACAATCTGGCACCACTATGAAGAGTCTGGCTCCACTGTCTTGACACCCTCCCATCAGATACTTAAAACACATTGATCAGACTCCCTTCTGAGCCTTCTCTTCTCCAGGCTGAACAGGCACAACTCCTTCAGCCTTTCTTCATATCAGAGATGCTCAAGACCCTTGGTCATTGTAGTATCCTTTCACTGGAGTTGATCCAGGAGCTCTTTGCTGGGAAGCCAAGAACTGGGTACAGTGCTCCAGGTGAGGCCTCATCAGTGAGTAGAGGGGCAGGAAAATCTCCCTTGACCTGCTGGCAATGCTGCTCCTAAGACAACACAGGATACCAATGGCCTTCTTGGCCACAAGGGCACATTGCTTGTTCATTGACAACTTGTTGTCCAGCAGGACTCTTCAGTCTTTTTCCACAGAGCTACTTTCCAGCAAGTAAATCCCCAGCCAGCACACAGGGTTATTCTTTGACAGGTACAGGACCTTGCACTTGCTTATGTTGAATTTCAAAAGATTCAGGCTTGTCCATCTCTCCAGACTGTCCTGATACTTCTGTTTCTTTATTGTTTGGGGGGGGTTGCATTTGGTTTGGTGTTTTTACCCTAAACTGTTCTACAACATGGTTTGGGAAAAGGCGGATTTGATGTAACACCTATAAGAAACAATGAAAGAAGCAGATATATGGCATCTCCTTTGTTACTGATGTACCTACCTCCAAATACTGCTATATTTAGTGCTTGCTAGAGTTGGAAGCTAAATTAAATGTTCATCTCCCTGGGGGATGGAGGGTGGGGAATATATCTGTATGTCATCAGCTATATATTTTTGCTCAGACCAAATTGAACATTCAAAATAACATTATTTGCTGTTTTATTTACTAGCAGATATAAAACTAATCACATTGGTGATAGTCGAAACCTCATAATCTTTCAGTGGCGATACTTCAGCTAGCTCCAGTACAGCTATGTTAGCATGGGACAGTGCTCAGACGGATAAGCTGCAAACCAAAAATGATTAGGCAAACACAGCCTTCTGGCTCTGCAGCTTCCAGGACATGTCCTGTAGCTCTGCATACCACATACATGTACTAGGAAAACAATAAAATACCCTTTCTGTTGAAGGTAACTGATATTTATCCATTGGCTGAAAGGGATTTAATGAGAAGTGAATGAGAAGGATCTGCAAAGATCAAGAAATTAAACAGGTGCTAGGTGAATACACATGAATCTCTATATCTCATTGAAATTCTTCATCAAATTTTACCCCACCAAACACACTAAAATAATTTTCTTTAAATAATCCATTAAAATCTCTATGAATTGCATTATTTAATATTAATTAATTAAATTTCTTTTAAAAATGCAAAGCTTTTAATTCATACTGGGAAAGAATTATTGTAATTGCTGTGCAGTGTCCTTCCATGCGGGGATCTCGGCATGTACTCATTATTGATTTTAACCTATCATTGCTACTTGGAATAAGAGATGGACACTCATCTGGCTACAACCTCCTTTCAGGTAGCTGCAGAATGATAAGGTCTTCCCTCAGCCTCCTTTTCTCCAGGCAGAACAACTTCAGTTTCCTCAGCTGCTCTTTATGAGACTTGTGTTCTAGACACTTCATCAGCTTTGGTTGTGCTCCAGCACCATGGAGACCACAGTGAATCAGGTTGTCTCCCTGCAGCTCCTGGAAGACCACGATGGCACAGGTATCCACCCTGCAGACCATGAAGGATTGCACACCAGAGAAGTGCATGCCCCGAAGGAAGCTGCAGCCTGTTGAGTGCTCACAAATGAGCAGGATCCTGGTAGAAGCTTACAAGCTGTGGAGAGGGACCCATGCAAACCCATGCTTTCCAGCAAGATCTGTGGCACGTAAGGGACCCACACTGGAGCAGTCCATTTCTGAACGACTTCACTCTTGAGGGGCAGGGAGTAGAAGAGTTTTGAGTGGAGCTCTCAGCCTTGGAAGAAACAAAGGATGAAGGTAAAGTGGTTTTATTTTTGTTCTTATGTCTGGCTATCTTACTCTGTTAACAACTGGTGATAAATTTCCCCAAACTTGAGTCGGTTTTGCCCATAATAAAAACTGGTGAGTGATATTCCTGTCCTTATTGCACCCCATGGTTATTTTTTTATCTTACTTTCTCCCCCTGTCCAACTGAGGAGGGGGAATGACAGAGTGTCTTGGTGGGCAGTGGTGGCCAGGCAAGGTCAACCCGCCACATTGTCATGTCTGCACCTGTATGAAGACCTTTAAAACAAATATGAAATTCTTCTTTGCATCTTCCAGACTTGACTGAGATCAATGATATCCTTCCTGGATTTCTCTATCTTGAGATATAGTGACTCAGAAGTGAAATTACATGACAACAGAATGATGGAAAAAATAAATTCCACAGTGGTAAGCACTACTGTTTAAGCTCAGCTCTTCCTTCATTACATATTAATGTGAGCATTCTTGACTGTCACTTTGACAGTTAAATCATGGCACTACCTGTGATTTCAAGTGTAGTGGATGATCCTGAAATGATCAGTTTACAGTTTTATTATTGATGCTGCTTTTTGTATTTTTTCTTGTCTCTGGGCTTTGATGAAGTTCCAGTGCAGGAATTTGACTGATATAAACCAGAACCACACAGTTGTTGACACTCTATGAAGATCAGATCAGATCAGACCAGGTTGAAATAACTGTCAGAGACCTGAGCTGGAACGCTTGTCTACTTCTCAGAGTAGCAAGACATTCTGCCCACTGTACAAATTTTCAGATCTTGGATTTAAATGCACCATAAAACCAGTGCACAAAGAATTGCTGAAGAACTGCAGTGGGCAAGGAAAACTCACTGTTTGTGCGGTAAGCCTTCCCCCTAAGAAAATAAAAAACTATGTTAGACCACAATGGTTTTATTACCCAAAAAAACAGTCTGAATAACAACAAAAAAGGTGCAGCAGTATTTTCTTTCTCACAGTGACTTCTAAACTGCCCCTGCAACATCACTCATGACAGTGTTCTCCAGGTTGTGCATAAAGTTTGAATCCAGCCTGTACTGATAGCCTCAAAGACAGATGTGCAAATATTTCTCATTTACTTTTCTTGGAATGAAAATTAGAAAAAAACTTAACGTGGTTTAGAAACGGATCATTGATGCAACTGCAGCGATCCCAGTGGAAACTCCAAATTATCATATAATATACGGAATGCCAGATTAGAGGGAGCATAAAATTAATCTAAGTTAGACTAACTCTTACTTTTGCTTATGCTGCCTTAAAATTGTTTACATTTGTTTACTAATGTAAGCTAAGATAAACCCAGCAAATGAAAGTAAGAAAGTGTTTTTTTAATTCAATATACAATTTATCTGAAGAGTGAAAAAATGCATAAGAATGCAATAATTTTTTTTCACTCATAAGGTTTTATCAGATAATCAGCAATTCTGAGGATAGATGACTTTGTCCAGCCATTTCTGAGATCATAACTCTTCCCTGGAATTCACATGCACTATTGCTTCTATGAAGATTAATTTAAAAAGTTATTTTTATTATTACTATTATGTAAAATATAATAATTTCTACTTTACAGGAGCATCTCATATTAGGAACTTCAAAGAAAAGGGACAGAGTGAGTCTTTGTCTTGAGAACCTACAAAATTCATGCAGTTGCTGATGCTACACTGATGGCATGCACAGCTTGTGTGATGCAGTAGGGATGTGAGAACCGCTGGATGATAACATAGTCTAGGAAGGACTGTGAAGGAGTCTTGCAGAATAGAAGAAAGAGAATCACAGCTGAAAGGGCAAGAGTGTGGTGTAGCAAGAAGAAATATAATAATGAACGAGAAATTTTAAAACCTTTATGAAGATTTTGCAAGCACATAGCCAGATATCTAAAAGAATTTGATCTCCATGTAACATTCCAGCAGGTACAGGTCTTCCACAAGTCCAGTATCCTATTTGATTTACATACTAGGTCCCATGTAGATGTCTCAGAAACCTTAGGAAAACAAAATAAATAAATACTTATTGCTCTGAACTCTGCCCTTTAGTCATAATTAAGCACTTTTTAATGAAAAACAAATCTAAATATCTTAATCTTGAATCAAGTACAAGTTCAATTCCAATCTGATAATCTCAGGCTGAATCCCACGTGCCATTTCCTAGCACTGAAGTCACACATCTGATATGCAAAGATTAAGTGTCCTTTAAAATCTTGCTATATTATCAGAGGGCATATATTGGCCTGGGCTTAATTACCTCAATCAGATGGCCTTTCTCAGGTAGAAAACTCCAGAGAAGACTTTTATTTTAATCCTGTTCACTCTTTCTGCTGTTTGCTTCCTGAACAATTTTCAGGGCTTCATGTTCCACCTCTATCTTACTAATCTTTTGTGAAAAACAGAGCTTGTTTTACAAGCCAATTGTCACTCTAAATTTTTCCCATTTTATAAGAGTTTTCAGTCTTTCTGGATAGTGAATGCCTCTCTGCCTTCCAAATGGAGTCCCAAAGCTGGTCGCTCATCTTGACAGCTCTCTGGTTTGCTCTTCACCTTTACTGTCACTGCTTCATATCTGCCCTCAAAAATAATTTGGTACAGATTTCACTGATGTCTCTCTTTGGACTCTCACTATTTGTTCTTCCAATAGTTGCTGTTCTTTGGCAAATATTCCTTTCCAGTCATTCTAGAAGTGATAACATCTATGATTTATATACTTTTGCATTGATAAATTAAAGGGTCACCTGTGGACTCTGAAAAAGCTTTGTAACAAATGAATAGGAATATCTGAAACTAAAGGTCTGATCTCAAAAATTATCTCTAATATGAAGTTGGAGACTTATTCTTAGAGACTCATTTCCAAAGAAGCTAACTCAGCCTTTATCAAACTCAATAAAGGTGCGCAACCAGCCTCCTTACAGTGAGAACAGAAATAAGGCTGGGAAAAGCAGATGTGAGTGCTCTGGGAAGGCAGCCATTATCCTGCACATTTGCAGTCAAGTCATTCATTAAAATTTGCTCCTTATTCCTGGTTTTCTAAGTCAACAGGGAAATGCTTTGCAGTTTATTAGACTCCTGTTTCTCCTGAGAGACATAGGATATCACAGGGCTTGTCTGTTTAATGCTGTATCAACATTTCCCCTTGGGATAAAATACCATTTTCACTCCCTCAAGTGAGCAGCATTAGAAATCAGCTCTGATTAGTGTTCTCCCTGTTTCATCTAGGTTCAATTAGTGGAGGATATTGAAACTGTGAATTACCTGTCATCCAAAGCTTCCTGGTATGTTTACAAAAGCAAATGGACTATATTATAAGAGTATTGTATATGAAAATTGAGCTATTTATTAATATTTTTTACAACACCCTAGTGCAACCATTACCTAGGAAATAAAGCCTATGGTTATTTCTTGCAGTATGTGCTTTGATTTCCATCCCATCAACACTGCTACCCATTTAGAAAGTCCAAAATACTATAAGAATACAGAATATATACACTGCAGCTTCAGGCATATTTCATCACAGAAAAAACATTTTGAGCTCATGGAAGAAAAGGAACTTCTAAGGTGTCTACTGGATCTTTTTTACCAGATGACCAGATGATCTGTACTGACTCTCCACGGAAGTAAGGAAATTGCATCATATTTTTAAAGATCTCTGAAAAGCTGTAAAATGGATGACAACTTAAGGCTAAATTTTGCCTACAGGCAAGGAGCAGAGGAATAAGGATATTTTAAAACCTTATTTGCCTGGCTGCACCAGGTTCCATTTGAATGCTGTGTAGCCAGTATTTGAGATCAGACAGGGCAGGAAAAAAAAGTGATAAATAGATGCAGTAATTTGGACAGGAAGAAAATGAGCACTTGGGAGAGAGTATGTGCTTTGATTTTTCTGTCTGACTTTATACCTCAATAGAGGAAATTGGACTGTTTTTTATTTCTTGGACCTGTTAATGGGACACAACTATCATTGATTTAAGCTACATTTAATGCCTGAGACTGCCCTTTACATATCTGAAACTAAATGACTTATATTTGCCTCTGTAGCAAGAGACACAAGATATCTCATTATTGACTGAGAAGTAAAAAAATCACACATTGGTGTTTGCTGTGTTACAGCTGAAACACCATGTATGCCCACCTTCATGAATTTTATAAGATTTTGTGGTCCCATGGCCATAATCTCATGCTATTCTTCTCTTCTTCAAGAGGAAATGATAAGCCAGCAAATATTTTTTAAGCATTTATGTACCTAAACATGTAAATTAGTACCTACTGATATTTCAGAACCATGCAGAATCCTAAATGTCATTGATCCCTATGGGGAATTGATGCCCAGGCTCCTCAAAATTGTAGTGGGATCCTACCTGCATCCTTAAGCACCTAAATGCTTTTGAAAGTCTGGCTTAAGGTGTCTAAAATTACATTGCATTATTGGTTAATATTATATGATTCCATGAATAATCTTGATACATGGAATTTTTGATGGCATGGATTTATTTTCTTTGCAGCTATGCATCACTAGAAATGCTGAAGGATAAAGATGTGTAGCAAGACATCTTCATCAGGAAAACTACATTCTCCTAGAGCATTCTGTATGCTAATTACATCTTCAGTGTTTTATTAATTGCAGTATATTTAGAGATAAATTAGTCTTTATTAATGTAGCTTTCTAAATGAAATAATTTGGTTACTGTTTATATGATTATTTTTCATTCACATTTTCAAGTCAAGGAAGATACTGTGACAATCTAATACTTAACTATAGTAATTACTGATTTTCAGAAAGCTATTGCTATTGTGAGCCATATTCTGTGATTTATAGCAGCAATCATGTTTGTTTGGAGTCTTTTTTGAAGTTAGAAGATGAAGGATAGCTGGGTATCTGCCTTCGAAAATCAATTGCTCCCCTGCGATGAATGGAAATTCCCACAAATCAGAACACAGAAGTCAGTCAGGGAAGTGTTAATAATTGCAGTTTGCTAGCTCATAAAGAGCCTCTAAGCTTGCATATGATGTGAAAGTTTGACTTCTTTTAGTCTGTTTTTCCTTATTAGATCTAAAAATTAAGTCCTAATCATTAGTTCCAAAGAATTCCTGATTAAATCTTACTTGATTCATATGGTAGGTATTTGCACACATAATAGGCTACTGAAAAATTCTGTCTTAACATTCTACAAGAATGCATATGGCATATTTGATTATTTAGCTACATCTGATTTGACACTTGGCTAGAAACAGATACCAGCTTTACTTTTATGTGGTTATGTTGTCTTTGTAGTGATTAAATAAATGCATAAATATAATAAATAATGATTCATTATATTCATATATTATAGTATTTCCAGCTGTGTTTTTCATATGCCATATAGATTATTCAGGTTAATAGGATCTTTAATAATCAAAGATTATTATAAAATGAGACCATTGTTGGTAGCAAAAAAGTGCACAATGATGATTGATCATGCATATGGGA
Source organism: Agapornis roseicollis (assembly GCA_002631895.1). Lineage (NCBI taxonomy): Eukaryota > Metazoa > Chordata > Aves > Psittaciformes > Psittacidae > Agapornis > Agapornis roseicollis. Next base: position 5,272 of record NDXB01003501.1, on the reverse strand, counting down.
AGCAGTTTTAGCTTAAGGTTGAAGTTCTTTTGTCAAATGCATGTAAAGGTCACAGGGGTTTTCTCTAGTGTGTAGTTACCTTAATTGCTAGCACGAACATTCAGGTGAGCAGCAATATTCTTGTTTATTTATTTAGAATCACAGAATCATGGAACAGTTACGGTTGGAAGGGACCTTAAGATCATCTAGTTCCAACCCTTCTGCCAAAAGCAGGTACACCTCACACTAAACTATGCCACCCAAGGCTCTGTCCAACCTGGCCTTGAAAACTGCCAGGGATGGAACATTCACAACTTCCCTGGGCAACCCATTCCAGTGCATCACCACCCTAACAGGAAAGAATTTCTTCCTTATATCCAACTTCCCCTGTTTAAGTTTGAACCTGTTATCCCTAGTCATAGAATCATAGAATAGTTAGGGTTGGAAAGGACCTTAAGATCATCTAGTTCCAACCCCCTGCCATAAGCAGGGACACCTCACACTAAACCATGCCACTCAAGGCTTCATCTAACCTGGCCTTAAACACTACCAGGAATGGAGCACTCACAACTTCCTTGGGCAACCCATTCCAGTGCCTCACCATCCTCACAGGAAAGAATTTCTTTTTTATATCCAATCTAAACCTCTCCTGTTTAAGTTTGAACCTGTTACCCCTTGTCCTGTCACTACAGTCCCTAATGAAGAGTCCCTCCCCAGCATCCCTATAGACCCCGTTAGATACTGGAAGGCTGCTATGAAGTCTCCATGCAGCCTTCTCTTCTCCAGGCTGAACAGCCCCAACTCTCTCAGCCTGTCTTTGTACAGGAGGTGCTCCAGTCCCCTGATCATCTTCATGGCTCTCCTCTGAACTTGTTCCAACAACTCCATGTCCTTTTTATGTTGAGGACACCAGAACTGCACACAATACTCCAGGCGAGGTCTCACGAGAGCCGAGTAGAAGGGCAGGATCACCTACTTGGACCTGCTGGTTACTCTCCTTTGGATGCAGCCCAGGATACCGTTGACTTTCTGGGCTGTGAGTGCACACTGTTGGCTCATGCTTATTTTCTCATCGACCACCACTGGCTGCTCTGGATATCTTCTCTGCCCAGCCTGTAGCTGTGCCTGGGATTGCTCCCACCCAGGTGTAGGACCTTGCACTTATCATATACATATACATATCTGTATATGACGGAACACAATGACAAAAATAAAATCAATGTTTCTCAGCAGAAAAAACAAGAAAGACATTTTCAGTGCTAAACTTTTCTGAAGATCATACATTTCTAAAATGTAAATAATATTTGTAGTAAATCTGAAAATTGTTCTAAGAAAAGATATTTTGTTTTTTTTTTGTTTTCCTTTCAAATTGGATAAACAGTACCACTGTTAGACCTAAAACTTGACGATTATAAATATGTTCTCTATAATCTTAAAAAAGAAGCAGTGGAGGCTTTGGTGGAGGTAGGTGGCTGTTATTTTTTAATTACTCTTTCCAACCCTTTATATGACAAGTCTTTCTGATTGAATGTAAAAATGTTCAGAACTGCTGGGTTTCCTTACACTGCGTTAGTCTATTAAGAAGTTATTGAAAGTTATGATGGTATATTGTTGATGTGGGAGTCAGGGACAACGCTTAGACGATCAATGTGATCAAGTGAATGCCTTTTTTATTCCAAACACCGATCACTTTTATAGGGTTACAAAGCGCTTATTCTTACATTATCAGCACTTATTCTTAATCAGCACCTCATCCGAACCCTGATTGGTCGGTCTAAAATGTTGCTAATTCTAGCTGGTACTTTTCCACTCAACTATATCATCTTGCCCATCTAGCTTTTTCAGTGTGTGTTATGCCATCTGCCGACATGACTTCTTCCACTTTTTACTTCTCCTTATCTATCTTAAACTGGCTCAAAGGTGCTTTCCCAAAGCCTGCTTTTGCCAAGAGCCTAACTTATGTCAAGCATAAAAGCCTACTTATGTCAAGCAAAGACTAACCTGTGCCAAGCAATTAAAGGGTCATCACTGCTCAACCCAGGATGATCCACCACAGTATATAACTTCAGAATGTACAGGATAAGTACAAATGAGATCTGACTATAAGACACTAAGACATTATTGGATCTTTACTCTTCTCCAAATTCTGAAACTCTGAAATCCATTCTAGTGACATTTTTCTACATACTTTATTTTTTGGTTATTAAAAAGGCTGTTGGCACAATATGAGAGTTTAGATGGTAAAACTCATAACAGATTAATTGAACTTGAAATATAAAACAGGTAAAAAATATTAAATGTCATGCTGTGTTTTGGAGAAATAAATAATTGATCACTACTATTTGTTTTCAAAACAACCAAGGGTAGCAATGAAATTTTCTTGTATGACACAAACAGAATAATGGAAATTTCATTAGGGGTTTACTGCACTTCAGGTTAAGCTTTGGCAACAGGTCCTGGTAGAAAAACGCCAGAAGGACACTACTGTTGAAAAGTAAAAATGCATAATTTCCTAAGCTACGAAAATTGAGATATAATCCAAAATGGTAACTAATTTCAGGGTGTGGGGCTTGGACCTCTCCACCTCTGCTTGGGAGCTGCATCAAGCTCAGATGCTTACATTTATGTCCCACCCAAGCTGCATATACGCATATGTGTTAAATGCCCCATGGCAGATTAGGTATTGTATTTCGAACCAGTTTTTGTTCTGTGGATAAATCAGTTGCAAAGCTCTGAGCTTCCTAGGTCCTAAATCAAAATTCAGTGGCAATGCTACACTTTCTCTAGTCTGTTTCTATGTCATTTTTGTCTCTTTTATTCCTCTATGTTTAATTCCCAGCTTCATACTGAGAGTTTAAAGTTATTAACCCTTTCAGCACTCCAGAAAGTTAAGGATTTTGAACGATGCATAGAAAATCATATAGTATGGCTTGTCTTTGACAGAACCAATTGATTTATTCATGGTTTACAAGAAACTGACATTGAAGCTTGCAATGTATTACACTGTCCAAATTCATGAGTCCCATTTGACAAAGAAGTTTCATAGGCTTTTTTTCCCCTAAGCATACCTGGAGTTTGACTAATAAAACCACTTCAAATGATCACTCGTAAGAGCTGATTTTAGATTAACTAGATATTTAAATTTCACTATTTGCAGTGTTGCTTAATTTTCTTCCAAGCTATTGCATTGAATTCCTAGGCTGCTGAAGATGAGAAGATAGTTACTTAAACCAGCTGCTCTGTGAAGAGTTGAAGAACAGACAGCTGTAGCTTCTGAACAACAACTTTAGTATTTATTTTTATTATTATTAAGTTTTAAAGTAATCATGCAATTTATAGCATTTTCATATTGGTCCATTCTAACTGATTCAAATATAACTTACCCCTTACCTTTACAAACCACTCTCCACTGCTGTTCACAGGCAAAAATAGTAATTCTACCAAACACTATGATTACATTAAATCTGTCTATTGTGAAAAATGTGTTGGTTTTTTTTTTTTTCTGTTTTGTTTGTTTGGCTTTTGCTTTTGTTTTGTTTGTTTGTTAGTTTTTTAATTAATAAAGCATTCACATGTAAATTACATGTTCCATTTTCTTTTTTGCTTTTCTGGTTTTATAGTATTAACGTGCTCATACAGTGAATAGAGTCAGAAGCTATATTTACCTGCTTTTGAAATCTTACATCTTTTGAAGATTCAAAATAAATGTGTAGCTTAATCAAATATTTGGTCAAAATACACAAATCACATCTGTCAGTGAAAAAAGACACGTGTAGATAAATAAGTGGTTCAGACTTTCCTCTTTGGTGTTGAAGATATTCCATTCAGTGTCTCGTCTAAAATGTAAGGAAGAATTAGGAAAAAAAAAATAAAAAAATTTACATTGTTAGAAGGAAATAGAAAGATAAAAGAGAAAGCATGAAATTATTTTGTGTAAAACTTGCTTATGCCATTCCAGTGAAAAACCTGTTGAATATTCACAGGGAATTTTAAACTTCAAACTTACAATAAACTGAAAAACTTTATGGGAACTAAGGAAATTATGCCTGATGTTATGAGAAAACATTTTTAAATAAAAGAAATTTTGTGTTGCATTAGATAACAATAACATTTGCCAGGAAAAAGTTGACACAAAATTGGTTCAAAGAACACCCAAATTCCTCTATTGTTTTATCTTTCAAGGTTATATACTCATAAGAAGCAATTATCATAGAATTACCTTCGTACTATAAAACTAATTTTCTATTTAAACACTGATGTGAACATGCTTAGTTGACTGAAAGGGATGAAGGGAATTCCTGTGTAATTTTCTTTAATGGGTTGACTTTAGGAACAGTCTACCTTAAATAAAAGATAATGAAGGCTGAAATGAAGGCAGACAGAAGACTTCAAGATTTCAGTGCCAATCCATGCTGTGACCATGGTGACCATATGACCATGTTGAAGAGATTATTCAGAGTTTAGTTTAAATATTTTCTCATATTTCAGTTATTTCAGTATAGATGCATACTAAAAAAGAAAGATTTTGTCTTATGCTCTTTAATAATATTTTGCTTCCCTTCCCCCCTGTCGTAAACCCACG